>CALNXI010002989.1:10501-48001 GCA_942486025.1 Porites evermanni
GGGGGGGGGGGGGGGGGGGGGGGGGGGGGGGGGGGGGCGGTCCATCCACCCCCCTTGTACCACTGGGGGGTTTGAATTTGTGTGTACGTCCGAGGATTAACAGCGGAGGTACAGCGTCTTTGTGGTACAAATGTATCCAAATTTAACACCTTAAATTTCAGCTTATATGTAAGATATTAGAAAATTTGTTGCATCTTTCAACTCCTCCTGAAAAATAGTTTTCAAATTGATCTAAAACTGATAAAATACAAAAGATTTTAAAATTTGAGATTTACGTTTGAATGACGTCAGTAATTATGACGTCACATTCTGGCATTTTGATGTCAAAATATACGCCAAATTGATTGACTCAATATTTTGTACTTTCAGGCCAAGTTTGGTAGAGAAAACGTTAGAGCCAACAAAGTTATTGTAAATAAACCCAAATTGGGGTGATTTTTCCCTAGTGTGTAATGATGATTCAAATCAAGTAAAACAGCTTAGGTGAAGGCGAAGAAAGCAGAAAAGAAGTGAAGTTAGTGTCTCAAGCCTCGACGTACTTGGTGAAAAACAAAACAAAAACAAACAAAAAACTTTGATAAACAATGCTATGTTAAATAAATGGAATAGCTCCTTAATCAATATTGTAGAAAATGCAGTCAGAATTTCATTAAACAAATTGTATTCTGTAAATCGCCTCTTACGTCTGGCAATAATTTCAAATGAAAACACCTAAACGAAAAGAAACGCTCAACGCTGCACAAGATGCCTTGAGAGGTCAGTGATGATAAAATGATAACACCCTCCTCGATCTCCATAATTCTTCATAAGATACTCAGCCGCATTCATTAACTGTTAAATAAAAACAAAAACAAAAAAACTCTTACACGTCAGATTTGGTGGTGTATGTGTAATACTCTAACGATTCCATCGCCATCCATCGAACAGGTAACATTCCCTAAGTAAGGAATTATGTTAAAGTAATTAATGTCGACGTCAGAAAACCGTGAACTGGGCCTGGAAACTATCTGTATTTGAATTGGAGATCGATAATGGTTTATTGCAGATCGATACATGTAATGTGAGAAAACTATAAGCTAAAAAAGGGGAGGGGGAAATTGTTTTAGCTATTTAGCTAGAAGCTGCGTTTTTATCTTTGAATTTAAATTTTGGTATTCGAGATCTAGACTGAAAAGTTATCTGGATTTTCTGGATTATAGTGTAAGTTGCTAATCGAATGTCGATGTTTAAATGGGAACGGATAAGGCTCCTCGTCATTTCACAAACAAGAAACAAGGAAGAAACTCTAGCCCCCCGCGGAACTGAATCGAAGACTTTCACCAACTAATAAGACAGAGGAAACGCTCAGTTCATTAAGCAATTGACACGGCAATAGCAAACGGCTTAAGACTACCCCAGAAGTGTTTTCGTATTCTCCACTTTCATATACATCACGTGAGAGACCAAAATCAGAAACCATAGCAATGTTATTCTTGCCGAGCAACACATTCCGGGCCGCAAGGTCACGGTGGACACACTGTAATGAGACAAACGAAACAAAATTACTCATTTAAAGATAATGATGATGAAGATGATGGTGGTGGTGATGATGATGATGTTGATGATTATGATCATGAAGAAGATGGTGATGGTGTCGCGATGGTGACGATGATAATGATAAAGATGTAGATGATGCTGTGAAGATGGTGATGGTGATGATGATTATTATATTGTTACTCAGCAAAACAGGCCATATTTACGATGAAATATATAGTGTTTCTAAAAATTAATAGAAAAAAAGAAAAAAAAGAAAGAAAAAAAAGAAAAAAAGGGTAATGCTTTAGGAATAACAGCGGGCGTATACAATACAAACTATATTTACCACTTTGCTCGCCAGGTGCACCATTCCACAGGCCACATCTCTGGCAAACTTGATTCTATCGATGGGGGTGAAATGCACCACGTTTTTCGCCTGGACATTGATGTAAGCATTATCTCGACTTTTCTTGAGGTGACTTAACAAGCAGCCATTTTCTGCCAGTCGCACAACCACTAATATTGGCTCTATTAGGACAAATTTTAAATTGTCATAAATTAGTGAAAATAATTTAAGAGGAAAAAGGACAACGAAAAACAAAAAGAGATTTGTGAATTTGTGATCAAATCAAAAGTATTTGGCTCAAATTAGTTTGTGTTTTCCAACCAACGAAGAGAAAATCAATCGAGATTCTTCTAGTTGCCTTAGTCTAACAAATGGGTCGATACAGACTATAAATTTAGTTTTGAAAAAAGCTAGGTGCAGGTTTTATTGCTGAATAAAATACCTCTTATAGTTTAAATCCACTCCAGAGGGACCACCACCTTACCGTGGTGGAGTGGTTTGCGTGTCCCAATGACTCATAGAGCTATGTCGGCTGGAGTGTTTGACTTCTGGTAGGGCCACCCATGCCTGTCAGGGCGAAGGATAGAGACCAGGCTAAGTGTGGTCCCCCGGTCCTCCAGGTTAGGGGTTGGGCCGAGGGTCTGATATCCCCCGTAAAACCCTGTTATTACAGAAACCAGACGCAGAGAAAATTCACTTTAACAAGGGATCATTGTGGCCGGTCCTCACAATAGAAGGGAGGAGGTGAAGACCGTTGCGGCTAACTGAGAAAAGTGGAGGAATTCTGCGGAGGCCTTTTGTGCCACGAGACACAAAGAGGATTGGTGAGATGTGAGGTATAGTTTCAATAATTTAGTCAGACAACATTTTTAATGAAATGTTCACATTCAACTTCCTTGGGTTTAATCAACGATCGTTTCATTAGTTATAGTAACTGCGAAAACATTGAACGCCTCATTTTTGTGGGAAGCACCTGAATTGAATTAAATTGAAAAAATTATGAATACGTTTATCAAATCAACCACACCAGTTTTGTAAGAAATACTTGTAAGGGGGTCTCACTAAGAACACACTTAAGATGGAAAAAAGACAGCCTCGTTTCCAGGCCTTTGCGTTATGCAGAGGAGAGAAGGATGCTTGGAACTTCGTCCGCAGCGCAAGGCGCCTCTGAGATTCCTTGAATTGAACATCTCATTCAACATGGTGCTAGATCCACTTAAACGGGCCTTGATGAACGTCCTTTGTTGTGCATAACAATCCTAACGAGGATGAGAACTTTCCATGCAGATTCATTTTATTTATGGGTGCTTGAATTTGACGTGCGTACTAGACTTGTTGGATCTTGTGTCTTATAGGGGCTGTCGACCTACTTATCAGTCGCTTTTTTGATGCACCTACCATTTCTTGTACAGGCTCCAATGAGACTTACAACATTGGGATGGTCACCAACTCTGACCATGATTTTCAGTTCATTTAAAAGGTTCCTTTTTTCTAGCGTTGTTGCATTTTCTGCAAAACAAAAAGACGGCTGGAAATAACATCATTGGAAAGCACAAATAAAAATGCGTATTGAAAGATCGTACACTTTTAACAGGTTAAAATAAAATCAGGAAACTGCGATACCTAACTGTCAAGAGCTTAGTAAAGAAATTTGAGAAAATTTAGGTTATATCAAGAGAGAGTAATCTGAGACCCTAATTCAGCGATGGTCACGTGGCTGATGACGTCATCACCTAGATGTGACATGAGAAGATATTTTGTGGCAAATGTTATCTTGTTGTGGTCTAACATTCTTCTACGTTTAAAATTGTCAAAGTTATAAAGCATTAAGAAAAATTGCCTCAAAGGATTCTGGGATAATTTTTATGATAATTATAATTTACTTTTATAATTATTATTAAAATAATTAAGTGAAATTAACATATCCCTGCCAAAGCCCAAAAAATTCCTTTTCCGTTCCATTATATTCTCTCTTGGTTATATATGATTCGCTACCAGCAAAAATTATGTTCCCTCGCAACTAAAGTAAAGCAAAGTAATCTCTGCGTCGGTTACCTGTATTGCCAAGAACCTCTCCTTAGGGGACAGTTGTCCTGGATTCAAGGTGTCCAGTGATTGGAGGCTCCACCTTACCAGGTGACACAGACACAATTGTGGCATACAAATTCATAACTTAGTTGCTGTTTACGTGAAGGGAGTACGATTCTAGCACCAGGAAGATCGTAGAAGGCGAATCATCCTAGCGCCAGATTACAATTAAAGGGAAGCTACTAGAATTAAGACGATCCTTTCACCAAGTTAACTGCCTTCGCTAAGACGATCCTAGGTATCCGGGCTAAAATTTCTGCATGTAAACAAGACGAATGTGGTTCCGCCTTCTAGGTTCTTCCTGGTGCCAGGGACGTCCTGTCAACATGTAAACAGCCTCTTAAACGAATAGTAATGAGGAATGTGGGAAGTAATTTACCTTTAACTTTCTTCACTGCACACGGCAACTTCTCTCCATGAATCTGTACCTCACCCTTATAAACCTCACCAAATGCGCCTTCTCCTAACTCTTCTTTCAGTTTGACATCTGTTCTCGGCAGTTCGATCCAGTCTCCCTGTACCCACATCTCTGCCTAAAAAATGGCGTACATGGACTAGACATTACCATTAATGACCTCCAGGGAATTTTAACTTAAAAGTTTTTTTTTTTTTCCCTTTCTTTTCTTTTAATAACACCCTCGCTTTGTACTATGCTTTCGTACTGTATTACTACATTACTATATTGCTAAATGCATATGGTTATGCCTACAAGATTTTTTTTTCGTACTTTCGCATTAACTCCTGTGCGATCTACATTTTAATTTTGCAAAGACGACCATTTTTTTGCCTCGCTAATTATTTTTCTTTTCTCAAAAATTCGGAAGACAGTTGCATAGTTAAGATAGATTTTTAAATGGATTTCTAGGTTAACGTTGATCTTCAAGGTAGCAGCTAAATCGATCCTACCTGGGGCAAAATTCATTCCTAATATATAATTGTTATTTTTTTATTTATGTTTTTTTTTTTGCATGTAGTATGTAGTAGTAGTCTTCTATTATTCTACCAAAAAAACATAACGCTGTTAAATTCAATTTAGAGTGCGAAAAAGCTCATATTTTGGGCAGGTTATAAAAATGCGTGGGCTGTCAAACGACAGGTCGCTCGTTACAGACCTATCGTCTGACGGGTGATCAATACGCAGAGTGAGACTTGGAAGAGATGGATCTTGAGAAAACAAAAAACAAAAAAACAAAAAAACAAAAAACGAAAACACATTCTTGTTCTGAGTAATCTCTTACCTCATCCTTTTGAGCTACTTTTTCTTTACAAATTGGTCGAAACCTCAGACAGATGACCCCGACAAAGAAAACAACCAAGCTGAGCGGCAACACGATGATCAGAATCAATTCCTTTATGAACGTGTCTGTGAAGGAAAAACGTGACAAGAATACAGCAACAAGTAGATTACTTAAATCACCTTAGTAGATATGAAAGGAGTATTTTAGACTATTCTTCAGCACTAGTGTGGAAATGAAACTTAACACTCAGTTTCCATTACTTTGATTTGAGAGGTGTACCGTATAGCGTCACTTCGTTTACAAATGGAGAGCAGCAGGCAAAAAAAATACCGAAAGTATAGTATATAACAGCTCATGACCCAATTTAGATCTAATGCAATGTCCTCGCGTTTTTCCCTGAAAACGAAACATAAAATGACCAATTCGTCATGCACTACCAAAAGATACTGAACCAACCAATTTGTAAATTATGTGCAAGGCTTTTGTGGTGTGTTGTATGTTTCAGCCAATAAGCGACGAGTTTAATAACGGGTTCAGCATTTCGAGATGATTTCTGTTACGTGAGGTTAAACATGGCACATGTACACAGGGATCGAACAAATGGAGGGGCGTGTATTACCGGGCTAATAATCCCCCGTTTTGCGAGAAATTTGTGGCGCATGACCTTGTACACTAATGTTTAGAGGAATGGCTGTGTCTTCAATTTTGGCCAACTATAGTGTAGCAGGTTTTGCGCATTTTTTGTGAATACGATGAACACTTGTAGCAATCAACAACTGCAATTTTGTCAAGGATTTTTTTGCTTTCCCAGTGTCAATCTAATCAACGTTTAAACATTTCGCGGATGAAAACAACAGTGTACCATTCTTATGACTGAAATTTCACGTCAAGTTTTCTCGTTTTTTGGCATTGCAAGAGTAACGGTACAGTCCTAGTTTGCAATTACGTTCGTCCTTTCTAATTTACAAAGTAATTTACCAAGTGCGTCAAACGTATTATGATTCGTATTTTGGTGGCCCATTGGTTTCGGCAACCCTCTTAAAAAAATTCTGGATCTCCCAGTCCCTTAAACAGTAACATAACGTACGGTATTCTGTCTATCAAACGCCTGGCAAACATGAACTTGAGATTTCCAATGCAGTGTTTTAAAAACCGCTGGACTGCGTTCAGCTAACAAAAACATGATGGACATATACATATACGGTTGTAGCCATTGGGCAAAGTTGACTGAAGTAAACATTAAATTTTCTGCGAGGGGTGTACACCTGAGGCATGCGCAATAGACTTGAGGCACGCACAATTAATTTCGAAAGTTATTCATACGAGGAATTTTAGTATGCTATAAAGGGAATGTTATGGCTTTAATTTTTGTAATTCCTGATGTCAGTCATATAATCGTTGAAATATTCTTAATAAAGAAGTTTAACCAAAGGGCTACATAAATAGTACATACCGGGTCGAGTCATTTGTGTTATAGAGACACCATCAGATCTTCCATATATGTTGTTGCTTGACAACCGAATAGTGTACTCTGTAGCGGGTTTTAAGTGTTCCATTATCACTCCTGTACGCGTATATGGAAGTGTCTTTACCACTGTGAAGTTATTGGATGTTCCTCTCTTTCGTTCGATGGTATAGTTATCTATCCTGTAATACTTGCCATTATCTGGCCCATCCCAAGTTAATACGAAGTAGCTTTTTTGTACATTAGTTGCTTTCAAGTTTCTTGGCGGCTGTGGTTTTTCTTATTAAGGAATAAAAAAGGCATCACAAGTGACACTTCTGATTCGATAAAATAAAAACTATTTTTTATTACAAACAAAAGCTTAAAACAATTGTCCTAGTAGATTGTGTTCGTCCTAGATACAGTTTTTTTTTTTAATTCTCGTTTTTAATGAAATCCCTATAATACGACCAAGCAAGAGCTCGTAGCATTTTAGAACGCAGGAGATCCTATTTATTGATACATCAAACACGAGATAGAGTGTTGCAAGGCAAATTAAACAGCGATACGAAGATATACATACCACGCGCATAGGTGCTATACCATTTTCACCGTGGTCACCTTGTTTTTGTTTTTGTTTTGTTTTTTGTTTATTTCTTTTGGCTTTACACCACCGTAGTGAAAGTTTATTGAAAAAGGCAAAACATAGGCTTTAATTTTATTATCTGCTTACCTAATAGAACAAAGCTTTTTATTTCTTTTCCAAAGGCAACATCAATCCCATTTATTAAATGATTAATAGCCTCGCTTTTTGAAGTAGTGTTTGTATTAATGAATGCTAAAATGTCAACATCAGCTTTCAGGCTGCCTTTGCTGTAATAGAAAGCATAAGTACATCCATTTGTGCTTAATTACACTTATTTTGTATTTTAAGACTTTGAAATATAGAAAGCAAACATATATCAAACGTACAAAGCACCTTTTTGTCTCCCCTTCAATCCCATAATTCAGCAGCAATAAGTGGCTAAAGCAAAAAACATTCTCTTTGTGAGGTTTACAGAGAAACGCCACCCTGCACGTACAATTATTCGCACCAAACCCTTTTCGGCGGTTTACGATTTTTTGGCACAATTATGCTTATTCAAGGACCGTTGAGCATGGATTATAAATTATGAAATTATTCTAATTCATATTCTTTCTAAATGAAAGGCAATCCTCACAACACATCTCCTCTCAAATTTCCGTTCTACAAGACCTCTGGCGTAATGAAATTGCAATTTTCGGTGTATATGTATTAAGGGGTTCTATTTATAAATACCTAAATCGTAGAACGTTGACGTCATATATATCCAAATCTGCGGATTTATTGAAATGGCGCATTACCTGCAAAATTAATGTACATTTGTCAGATTTGATCATGAATTGACATTATATTATGACGTTAATGATTTCTACTCACTCACAGAACACAGCCTTCCTTAGGAAGAAATCCCTGGTTGAACTGGAATTGAGGAGAAGTTGTATTTTCGAACGAAGGAAAACATACAAGTAGCACAACAGTGAGTAAGTTCAACGAGCATTTGGACCTCGGGATTAGATAATCGATCCCTCACTATAATTATGAAGAGAAGTCAGGCCAACAACTGACTTCGCTGCGCAAATCCCTACAGAATAGGACCAAGAAAATTTGAAGATAACTGGTACCATTCGAGGCTATCCCGGGACCTTCTACCGCAGACAAATTACCAAGATACTTAAGTTTAGAGAATAAGAGCATAACAAGGAACTTAAGACTTAATGTCTTACCGTAGTCTTAATCCATATTTCCTTTTCTATAAACTTGCTGCTGCTGCGGTTAACAAGAGCGATATCGAATTCATCTTTCATCAACAGCTGGAAGGTCACAAGGATGTTGACAAAACCTAAAAACACGGTGAATGGCTCAGACCCTTGAATACTTTTCTAGAGATTTGAAGCTCGTAGCAAATAATACATGGAGTTTTGAGATGCGAAGGAATTACCCTGAAGTGCTTTGAAACTAACACAACTACAGCAGAAAAGTCGCAATTAACTTGCATCTTGAAGCTTACAACTCAAAACTGGCGTGGCAGGTTGGGAGCAATTAAATTTGACGATATTAAGACAAAATAGCTTTATAACCTAACACAAGAGAAGATTACCTGAGTCCTTTACCAGCAGAATTGCACATGCGCCTATCATGAAAACTGCGGTCTACATACACGTAGTAGAAAGTTTTGTCTAACGGTGTGGAGTGGAGGTAGGTATATTATTAGCTTCAGCAGTATGCACTTGGACGCGACACCTTACTAACATTCCCTGGAACTGTCGCTCCAAACAGCCCTCTTATCGCCCCACGTCGGGTAATCCGGAACCAGGGATCCGGGAATTTTTTTTTTTTTATTGCTAAATTTGGAATCCTGGGCTTTGGAATCAGGAGTAAAGCTCAAGGAATCCGGAATCCAAGTTTCATTGACAAGAATCAGGAATCCCAGTAGCTGGAATCCGGAGTCCACAGAGAGGAGTTTAGAATCCAAGAATGTCATGGACTACCTAACATGCAGCCTGAGAAACCAGCCGACATTTGGCGACGCTACCACTTCTTTCCTCTCCAAATGAAGCCTGAGAAACGAGCGCAGAAATTCCACACTGATCAGTGACGCGTCAATACCCAGATCTGCGTAGTGCTTCTGATTGGTTGAATCAAATTTCTCACTCGGCACGACCAATCAGAAGCACTACCCAGATCTGGGTAGTGACGTCACATCAGTATGGAATTTCTGGACTTTTTTTTCAGACGTCATTTGGAGGGGAAACAAGTGGTAGCGTCGCCAAATGTCGGCTGTTTTCTCAGGCTTCCTACCATGAGGCGACTTTACATGGGCAGATTTTTAAGGTCATCTAAAGAAAGTTTTTTTCTCATCTTTATTTTAGCTTAGTCGAGTCCAATCAAAGAAGCGAATTGGGCTGACCATGGAGACACTTTTTTTAACGATGAGCTAATCCGAAGGATGAGCACCTGTCGACGGCAGCAATACTTTCTTTTTACTCTCTTTCTCTTTTTTTCTTTCTACCATTATCATTATCAGTATCGTTATCGTTATTTATATTACTTGCTTATTTACTTACCAGATGACAACGTTTTCAATTCAAGAACTTTGCTGGTTGGTCCGTGGCCGACTTGGTTAAATCCATTTACCTTGATCTGATATCTAGTGATTGACGGAAGTCTAGTAATGACAGCCTCTGTGACATTGCTTGTGACGTTCATTTCCTTATATGACTGGGATCCAAGGCGATTGTATCTTATCCTGTAGCCTAGCAGTTTTTCCTTGTAGTTCGTTGGGGGGATTCTTTCCCACCAGATGTAAACTGAAGATGAATTGAGAGGATAACCTTTTACCAACCCGGGAGCATTCTTTGGAACTAGTAAAAAGGAAAAATAAAATATATTATACGACAAACACAGCTCAAATTTCCGTCTTGCTCGTGAGTTATCGTTATCATTTATGTGCAATGCATTGTTTATGATTAGTGGACTTTTTTTAGTTGGCTTTCAACGACCTGCCGCTACCAAGTTCTGTCACTAGCCTCAAGCTCTATGGTGAGATGGGCGTTTATATGTTACACAATTTTTATTGAAGATGTACGCCCGACATATTTCATATTCCTTCCGCTCCGCGAAAAAAAAAATGCTAAAGAATTAATTTGCGTTTGGGCGACTGTAATACCTTGGCCAGATTAATGGTTGTGCATTTTTTTTTTGGCCAAAATAAATGTATTATATATGGGCAGGAAAAAAGTGGAAGCGAAGATCATCGGGAGGCTCCCATCAGTGAAGCCTTAAAAACTCTTATTACACATCATTTCACACATGATTAAGGCTGAAAATAAGGCATTTGTTGCCAGCGCAAACAAAAACGGAATAAGTAGCCATTTTATTGCAACTTGGCGACGTGATTTTTAAATAGCACAGCCCACAAATGACGTCTGTGTGACTTATTTTCAATGTTATCCTGACTTTTGTCATTTTTGTCCTTTTATGACAAAAGTCTGATAAACATGACATTTTAGTCACAAAAGACAATCAAAGTGAACTTTGAGTTCTATAAACTACATAGGTCCAGCGTTATTTAGATGGGCACTGATTCTACCTCTTGGAGGACATCTTGATATATTGCAGTATTCCCATCGAACTTTGGGGTCAGTGGTATAACACCAAGGTCCATCCGGGGCACTTCCCTCTGGATTGCGACACATGTTGGAGTCATTTTGGCCATCAACTACATCTTGAGGAATCCGCCAGTGACGGTGGGGACATTGTGAGGCCCAACGCTGACAAGTACGGCCAGACCGGGTGGTGTTGACAGTACCTCGATAGCCTACACCGATATCGTAAAAACAATCTGTGGAAAACACGTGATTAGATTTTGCATTTCTGCCTTTCGAGTTTCTCTACATCGGGAAATTATATCTATCTTAACTCCCAGGTAGTGGTTTTATCAGGGAATTAAAGGTCGCAAACGAAAACAAATGTCTGCCACCCTGGATGATGTAGCAAAAATTTTAAACAAACTCCCTTTAAACATTGTGAAGAGTGAACACGTTCAAACGTTCTGCCGCCGAGCAAGATATTTCTTTTTACCATAACCTTGATATTTTATTACTATTTTAGGCTTTAAATGTGATTTTGCATTGTATTTTTAGGCTTTTTAACGTAGTTCTTAAAATTCTAGTATTGTATTTTTATTAGGCTTTTTAAATGTAATAGTTCATTAATATTCTTGATGTAAATTAATTTTTTAAGATACAGGGCTTCCATGGAGACAAGCCTTAGAGCTAAATGGGCTACCCTGCATAAATAAAGTTTTACTTTACTTTACTTTACTGTAGCTTAAGTTATCTATCCCAAAGATTAGCCGACTTTGTAAGTCTTTCTTGGGCCTGCGAAAAGTCGAGCAGGGAGATTGCTCCGTTAATAAATATCATATAATTGACTACAATATGCTAGCAAGATCAAGACTAACCTGTGCTCTTGGTATCATCATCTATAAGGAATTAATGAAAAGTTGAATTTTGGTTAGACAGGCTTCGGCTGTTTCACACAGCTATGGAACTCAGTTCTACCCCTTTGGTTTTACACCGGATTTCGTCCCTTGGTATCACGTGACCATTCTAGGGCGACATGACTATGCATATAAAAACAAAACTGTTATGTTCAACTGTTTCATGGGTGAACACCGATTAGACCAGAGGTAAGTGGCCGTCTGAAAGATATCTCCAACATCAAGCATTGGAGGAACCGTTGTTGGTTAGTCAGTACAGGGACGTCAGTTGACGACGGGAAAGTTCGCGGAAAGGACTAAACGCGACCTCCGGTGCCCAATTTGTCACTTTGCCATTGGTCAAGTCATTTGTTTGATTTTCGCGCGTCTTCGTCAACTGACGTTCCCGTTCTGTTGCTAAATCAGCGTAATATCATTTTCTGGTGTGTGTATTGTTGAGTGCCTTTCCAATCTTTTGTATTACGTCATTTGGAAATTGCACCCGTCCACAACACCAGAAAACTATCACAATTCTTGAAAAAAATCAGTACTAAAAATATTTACAAAATTTTCAGGCCCTCAGAACAAGGATCCCATTTGGAACCTTATTCTCGCTAATGATGGACGATTAAAATATTGTAGGGCTGCTTTAAGTATACAAACCTAGTAGGGGCTGGTACTGGTAGCACTCAGGGGCGTCACCTCCGTTCGCAACATTATAAGTTGAGCAGTTTATCATGTCGTAATCAAATCTTGGGGCTGTCTTGGAAGCGTTCCTAATAAACGCCATCTCATTTATACATAAAACATAGTCAAGATGTTCGCACGTCCTACGACAAATCCGTCGAGGTCGAGGTATTCGTAAGGACATATCACAAGGCTGATAGTGATAACGGCAAAAAAGGTCCCTCATTATGGGTTGACACCGCTCAGATATTTCGAAGAAATTAAAATAGCTTTGGAAAGTAAAAGTTTCCGTGTCACCGTAATCCACAGTCGACTGGTTGCCAAATACGTAGAGACTGGTAATAATGCCCTTGCAGAGTGTGCCTTTAGTGTATTCGTAGAAGATACAAAACTTGTCTCTTGTGGAAGCGTTAACTGGAGGCTCAGCCTGTACACAGCTACATAAAAATAAATAAATAAACAAATAAACAGATAATGAGGTGAAGAAATTTTCAGTCGGTTGAACTTATTGAAACGGTTCTTGTTGACATAAGATTAAATGGAACAACCAGAAAGTAATGATAATGATGATGACAATAATGGTGGATGAATTTGAGCCCCAGGCGGCCGACCAAAAGTCAGGTACGATAATGTTTATCAGTTTGCCTTCTCCCTCTCCTCTTAAGATATCAATAGCAAAGAATCGTAAAAGAACCAATCGTATTGTGACGTCATTTGCAGTGGTGGAAGAGGTGGATCATCTTTTTCTTTTAGTCCTCGAGGAAAGTTTGTCTTCCGAGCCGAGATATCGGGCAATTTTTTTCAAAGATATTTTTGTTTCATTATTTTGTTTACTTGTTTATCACTTTGCCGCCAGGATCAGTTTGCCGTTTTATATTTTACGTACTATTAGTTCATATACGTGCAAAAGTAATTATTTAGTTGAACTGTTGGATTCAACTTCCACTCAAAAACCTAGGAACGTCAAAAGCTCTGGAATACAACCGTCAACTCTCAAAATAAAATGATAATAATAATAATAATAATAATAATAATAATAATAATAATAATAAAATAATGATAATAATAATAACCGTCAAAGCTGCCACCCCACTGAGGCCTTTTTCGAAAGATTATGAGGATTTTGCCCACCGGCTGCAAGTGATACAATTTGCGACCTTAACTCTGTTCTTTTTGTCCAATTAAAAAAGAAAAGCCCCAAAAGAGAAAGCACGGTCATCATTAGAAGAGAAAAAAAAGAGTAAGACTGACAGATCAGAGGTCTGAGCAAATCACCCCTCCGTTTCGGCATGAGGTCTGCCTTTATATCTTTGTCAACCAATGGTATCATTTTAAGTCTTGTAACGGTTTTCTTCCATTTTTTAAAGCTTTCTGCAGCTCCAACCGGGTGAAGGGTTAGTTTTGGGTAACAAAGTCCTCCTTTCAGTCTACGGTTTGGTTTTGCTGAGCATGCCCATCTTAGACCAGCCGACGAGCGAGGTATCAAGACTCCCGTGTAACTCGATATGTGACTTTAGCATCTCTCCAATAAAAATCAACGGAAATAGAGGAATTTACTCAAATCCTAAAGGGGGCATAAAACCGCAAAAAAAAATAATAATAGAAATAAATATAATAATAATTATAATAATAATAATAATACTAAGAAGAAGACGAAACAACGGATAATGTTAAATGTACATCAGCAAACCAATGAGGAAATTGTTCTCTAATGATTATGAATAGAGTAACAAAGAAGATGCAAATCGCAGCCGTCCGGTCGCCATAATGCTAATGGCACAGTGTCACATTATAAACTCATTATTTCAAATAAGATTCACGCGAATATTGTCTCTAATTTAAATATAGCCTTTTAAGACACTGAATGAAAAACCAATTGCACGAGCGCACTTTGAACGAGCAAACTAGGCCAAGAAGAGTTTTCCTTCGTTGGAAAAAAGCTGGAAAAAGAAAAAAAAAACTTATCTACCAACATACCTTGAGTTGCTGTTTATATAAGTGTCATTACCTCCTGGTACTGAAAGAAAAAACAAAGAGATGATTTAACCTCGAGTATTTTAAAGCTACCCAATGCTTAAGCTATTCATTTCACAAATTGGTCGCATAGCAATTCAGTCGTTGAATCTCTTTAAGCAGTGACCTACTGGGCATGGACCAGTGGCTGCTCCTTAAAGGTACAGGCTCTCTTTACAGGGATTTACTAACAGTTTCGTCCGCCAGGACCGACTCCGGTTACTGGCGATAATATTAAGGGAGGAGGCTTAATAAGGGGGCGCTTAATTTAAAAAGGGGCTGTGTCACGGCTGACCATTTCATTTTGTTAATTGCCATTCACGCTTTCTTATCCGCTTCGGAGAAGCCTTATACTAAACGATACAAACCGACAAAAATGAACCTTGGAAAACTGTTAGGCTCACACTATTCCAAAAATCCTCTTCAAGTTTTTCTATCCATGTATGCCTTCGTTTTGTGTTTCCCTTACTGTTTATTTCTTTTTTGTAACGTTTGGAGCGATTAGTTTTGTGGCAGTTCCTACTGTATAAGATTTCTTAAGTTTCGTAACACAGCTGTTTGACATGTGAAAGAGCAGGGCGAACCTGACTGTAAACCAATTAAGCACGGGACTAAAAGATTTTTGAGTGATTTTTTTTTTTTCGAATGGCCAAATTGAAAAAAAAAAGTCACAATCTTTTATTTGTGTGTTTTCGTATTCCAAATGTTTGCCGATAGCATCATTGATAGCATGCAACTCCTCGATCAAGACAGAGCCGTGCTGCGCTCCTACACTCTAGTTTTACATTCGAAGTGTAGACAGATGTCGCAAGACTGTGCACGGGCAGACAGGAGACACTGAGTCTGGCCCCAGTCTTGGCTGCAGTAACTGTCTTTGTGTCAATGTCTATTATGTGAGCAGAGAGGCTCTCTGGGCTTGCGCTTCTACATGCGTACAGGGACACGCGCACCGACACAGACAAGGTGGTCAAGGAGTTCTGCGCCAGGAAACTCCGTAGATTCGCATTTGAATTCTGAACACCTGGACGCAAACCTTCCTACGGCCTTACGTTTGATAATGCCACTCTGAAACAGTTTTGTCTTTGCGTTATTCGTATTGAATAACAAAAAGGAAATACAACATTTACGTAAACTGATTGTAACTTAGAGGTCCAACTAAAGTTACTTTACGGCCTGTAAAACACTGGTCCTCTACCTAAGCGTATATCAGCGACATTCCGGCTGGTAGCGGGCTTAAAGCTGAAAAATGCCCAGGAACGCCCCTGAAGAGTGTTCTGCCTGTATAGATAATCAATGCATGCATGAATTCTAATGCTGCTAACAACGATGCGCAACTCATGAATATATTTAAAAGTGCAATTGAAAACTACAAATGCAGGGACGGACAGTCATTAGAGAAACAAGCAGTTTGTACAATCTTGTATTAGACGGAAAGGTAAGATTTTTTAGAAATGTTATTTAAGTCTTATTACAATACAATACACAAGACACTACAGAACTAAAATTAATGAAACGTACAAGAAAAGATACACTTCGTACAAACAACAACTTTATTGACTTTATCTTCGACATGAAGATTTCAGTACCAAAACAGTCAATACAATGACAAATGAACAAAGGATATTATAATACTAATCTAATTTAAAAAAAAAATCAACTGAACATGCCAAACCGTCGAGAACGGCTAAAGGCTCAAAGATTCTCTGACGCTTGAAGGCTCAAAGATAATTTGTCTTTCAGTAAAGCTTTAACCCTCGGACGTACAAGTTGGGGGGGGGAGGGGGCTTGGTTGCTACCACCCCTAAGGTTTTTTCTGATTTTTTCCCCTGGACTATAAAACATCAGTACCTGAAGTTTTCTGTAGATGTTCGCGTTTATCCCTCGCCAGCGTTTTGAGACAAGTGATGGTAAGTTACTATGGTTACGAGATATGACGTCATTAGTAGCAGGTGGTCAAGCTATTTTTGAATAAAAGTGCATGTTCTTTTCAACTTCTTTCAGGAATAAAAGTAAAACTTGTGGATAAAATTAATTATTAATGTTAAATTTAAAATTCATTATTAAAGTAATTATTTATGTTTTATTTTACATGTTATGCGCAAAAACTTATCAATTCTTACTGTTTTCACCTAATTTCTATTCTTGATAAAATCCAAAACGGCGGCCAAGATGGCGACCATGTCTGGTGACGTCACAGACCTCCAGCAGCGCCACTACCCATAAAATATTCCTTATTTTGTAGAGAACATCAAATGCTTTCGAAATAGTGCAACATATCAAAAACCCAGGGGAAGGGGGGTTCCATCAACCCCCCTTCCCCAGCTTGTACCACGGTGGGGGTATGACTTTGCGTGTACGTCCAGGGGGCAAAGCTAAGAAACGATACGGCACACTTTTTTTGCCTGCGGTGTAGATATAAAAACAAGCAATAACGTGTGGCAGGAACGTTTCTCTGGGATCCGTAAATTGTCATCGTTATTGGTGAAGGACACTATGAGCGAGTTACTGCTTTCCACCAAGAAGTACCAGGAGGCAAAAAAGTTCCAGAAGGAATGGAAATGCTGGCATTCTGCAAACAGACGCCCTACGGTTTGCTTGACGATTCACACATAGGACAAGAGTTACTGTAATTTTGGCCTTGAATAGTTTGTAGCGAGTGTATATGTCACAGTTATTCTTATAATGTCAAGCTTTTTGGTGTTCCGGAGATTAAGCCGCGTGAAAATGCCTCTGAAACGTCACATCTCTGTCTGAATACTTTTAATGCAATTGCTACATGTACAGGAACACATCGCTATGACATCGATTTAGCCAACAGGGTAACACTACGTCAAGCTGCTGAAGGTCGCCCTAAACTGATTGTTCCTTTGGATCTCATTTTCTTTGTCCTCGGTGTGCCAGTGGTGGGGAGGGCCAGGCGGTCGGTGTACGGTCACGTGATTGCCAAATTTTCTAGATGGTTAGAGCCCGTGATCAAATAAAATATTACTGGAAAACTTAAAAAAATACGTGACCTCAATGGGTAGAAAAATGAGGCCGTAATACAGTCAGGCGACGACGGCCAGCGGATGCTCTAGTTTGACAGCTGTCAATTGACCTTCATTAGAATGGCGAATATTCGAACAAAACGGACTGTCGACTGTAAGTGTGAATAGGACATTTCAGTCCAGATTATAGTAGCGAAATGCCAGATCGTGTACCCGAGCGCACGTAATCAGTTTTCTGATAGTGGTCTGCACTTGTCCCATTTAGACAGCGGTCAATTAACCTTAATTTGGCTTGCGCATATAACTTTAAACTACTGATAACCCTGCCCTGGGAAAGTGTAGTTTCATTAATATTTTGGTACTTGTGTTATATTATATCAGCTTATACTAGGGGCAAAACGACTAGTTTTTCATCTGAGCCCGCGAGATGGTCATGCGATCATTGTCAGCAGATGTTTGATTTTGACAGGTGTCAATTCGTCCTCATACGAATGGCTTACATAACTGACAGGCTAGTGTCAATATCTTAGGAAGATCTAATGTGACACTTGACATCGGCTTACATGGAGTGGGTGTACGGACGGCCGGCGTTCGTACGCTACGTCATAACCAAATTTCTCGGATGGATAGTTTACGAAATTTTCTTACCCATAGCGCTCCGCTGCGCACGCTTCGCGCACGAGAGCTCCGCTATTATTATTACAGTTTACTTACCACAATTCGCGCATGTTAAAATAGTAGGAAGTACAAAAAGAATCCAAACGTCAACTTCTGTTTGCTTGTGCCAAGGAAACATCGCGGTGTGTCAATCTAAAAGACAGTAAAATAAAGATAAAAATGAAACAAATTAAAAAAAAAAAAAAAAAGGAAAAAAAAAAAAAAAAAAAAAAAAGGAAAATAGAATTAGAATGACTCTCTCGGTAGATTCCAAAATATATAAAATATCAGCAAGTCCACAACAACGAACCAATAAGTGGTGCCGGATCTCCCAGTTGTAGACCTGGATATCAGTACAATTAAACTTGTAGAAAAATATGAAACGGCAAACTGATCCTTACGGCAAGGCGATGAAGAAGTAAACAAAAGAATAAAACAAAAAACATATACGTAAAAGAATGCCCTATATTTCGGTTTGAAAAAAAACTTCTTCCGGAGCTAAAAGAAAAATAAAACTAAAACTAAAAGTTCGTTAAAAATAAGAATTTGAAAATGTGACAATAAAAGCAATGGATTGTTATTGGTATAGGATACAAGGTGGTATCATATATCAGTGAGCTTCGTCACGTCTATTTATTGCACCAATAACAAGAGAGAATGAGCTATTGCCAATAACTAACACACGCACTTACAGCCTACAGTCTTGGAATAGAAACTACATTTTGGTCCTTCGGAAACCGGATATTCGCATTGGTGTAATAATTGGACTGTAATCGGAACCAGTATTTTGGAACTTGCAAGGGACTCGTTAGAACTTGGACTAAGCGTTCATACTCGGAAGCTTCTGAACAAATTAGAGGCGGAATTATCGACGGAAACGCTAAACAAGAAAAATGTCACGGCAAAACTACAGGACATCGACAAGCGACAGGATGAATTGTTGGAGCTGTTGGACTCTCTTCAAACCTTGTACGGAGAAAATAAGCATGCATCGCTGGCAGCTTCAACAGGTGATGAAGCGGATAAAATGATAGATAGTGTGGACAACGAGACAAAGGAAGCTCGGCTTTTCTTATCGCAAAGTAACAGCAAGGAAAGCGAAGGAAATAACACAAGCCACATCGGCACATTTGACAGGGCACATGGCAAAGATAGTCACGTGGTCGATGCTAACAAACAGCTAGAACGGATTCGAATCTCAAAGTTTTTGGGCGACAAGAAAGAATACCAGTCGTAGTGGGCAGCGTTTTCCAGTTGGGTGCTTGAAACAAATTTGTAAGCTCTGTTTAAAATGTTGCGGCTCGGCAGTTGTTCAGAAGGCCGAAACGGTGGAGGGACTAGGTTACTCCGATCATGCGTACGAAGCAGCTAAGCCAAGGTTGAATCGAAAGTATGGGGGAAACAAGCGACAGGTTCAAGCCCATATCGATAAGCTAAGTAAGATGAGGCCAATAAATGCTGATAATCCAAGAGAGCTAGAACAATTCGCCGACATAGTGGAGAGGACTGGTGTTTCTTAAAGGAAAATAAGAAGTTTTCTGACCTGGAAGGAGGAACATTGTATGCAATTGTGCTGGAAAAACTTCCTCAAGCCTTACTTAGCCAGTACTATCGATAGATTAAAGAAGAGGGAAACATGGAGTCTCTTAAAGAGCTGCGTCACTGGGTTGCTGAGGAAGCCGAGTACCAGGTACAAGCATCAGAAATTAAACATGGTTTGTGCAGTGTTGGAAATGTACGAGGAAAGGGCTCAACTAAGTCTTATTTCGGGACCACAGAAGAGAAACGTGATCGTCCCTGTAAAGTGTGCAACCAAAAATGCCCAATTTGGAAATGTGATATGTTCAAGGGAATGGAACATAGAAAGAAGTGGGAGACGGCAAAGAAACTTGGACTGTGTTACCCTTGCATGGAGAAAGGGCACCTTGGTGACTCATGTACTTGGAACAGAGAGTGTAGAATTGACGGATGCAAGGACAGACACCACCGGTTACTTCATGAGGAGAAGGTAGCTCCTGGGTCCATGGAGGGGAAGGCTGACACACCACAGACAGAGGAAAACAAGTCCAGTACAGATGAAACAGTACAAGAACATGCACAGAGGAGTATTGCCTTGCGTACTGTTCCGGTCATTCTGAAACATGGGGAGAGACGCTTGCAAGTTAGTCGTTTCTTGGACGAAGGCAGTGATGCGTCGTATGTTAATGAGGATGTGGTAGAGAACCTGGGGTTGGATGGTAGGAAGGAAAAAGTAATTATCAATGTTGCTAGTGGACAGAAGGTCAGTTTAATGTCAGCAACCATGGAGATTGGCTTAGAGAGTCTGGATGGTCGAGTGGACACAGTCATTGTAGCGAAAACATCTAATAACATCGGTGGTGGGATGAAACCCACCAACTGGCTGCATATCAAAGATCAGTGGTAACGTTTGAGGAACATTCCTTTTCCTTAACTTGGAAAAAGGAGTAAAATCAATGTTCTTGTTGGTTCAGATTATTACAACCTGCTATTTCCGATGAAAGAGGTAAGTGGAGGCGACAATGAACCTAGTGCCAGACTGTGTCCATTGGGGTGGACAGCAATTGGTACCATTGGCACATCTGAGGGACTTGGAACAAGTAACACTGGTTACCTGAACACCTATCGCATGCAGCACCGCGGCAAAACGCACTGCGCATGAGCACAAAATTCAACATCCGGTCAGCTTTTTATTTCCGGTCTAGTATATAAACCAACTGCGTAAGCATAACATTACCGTCGCCCCAACTTTAAAAGTAAAAAGGGAGAAAGAGACAAAAAAGGGGGCTAAAAAAATCACTTTATTCGAAAGCTTATATATTTTTCTAGCGTCAAACTTTTGCACCACATGGTTATCTGTTTGAACCAACGGTGAAAATGATGTTAGAAGTTTGCAGGTCGCGAGCGCTCGACAAGACGAATTTGTTTTTACTGGCTTTCTTGCATGCTACTGGTTTGGCACAAGTTAATTTGGGAGAAGGCGATAACTAAGAAAAGAATAACAATACTAATGAAAGAAATCAAAATAAAGACATCATCATTATCATTAACAATAAAGCCAGGAAATAAAATTTTAGTCCGTTCAATATTTTTTTTATTATCAGAGAAAACAAGACCTCAAAACAAAAGATGGGTGGGATTTAATAACAACTTCGACTTTGATGACTGCAGTCACGAACACCCGGAGTTTTCGGTGCCGGGAAAACTCATAATCAAAAAATTCATATTACCATACCCAAAAGGGAAACAAAATTTAAACCAAGGTTATAATTAAATAGAACCACAGCATAGTCATTTGCTTTGAAACAACTGACTCTTTAGGAGCAAAGTATGGTTGATATTCCTGCTACATTACATGTTAATATATAGATTTAGCCAGGGCTAAAAGCGAAGCTCCCATTAATAAATTTATAATTTAAATCAGACAATAAACTTGTAATCCATAAATCAGTGAACTTAAGGGCACATATGTGACTTTTTAGGGAAAGCTAAGGCTAAGTGATTTTAGAGTGAAAAAAATCTTATATCGAATTGATAGCAAGACATGAAGGATCATATCAAGCCACTACTACGCAGAAACCCAGACGAGATAATTATCCATGTGGGAACCAATAGTTTACGATCCTCCAATACTCCTCGTGAATGTACAGTAGAACTAATTGACCTAGCCGAAGCAGTCAGCTCTGAATCTTCAGCTATGATATCTATATCCGGTCTCATCAATAGATCTTATGATGAAGCTCTTGCATGTAAAGTACCTGACGTGAACAAAGTTCTTAAGGAATACTGCAAGCAAAAGAACTGGGGTTTTGTTGACCACTCTAACATTTCAATAACTAGCCACTTAAATCGAAGTGGTCTTCATTTAAACAAGAAAGGCACCATGCGCCTAGCTCAAAACTTCATTAACCATTTACGTGTAGACTAGGATATTGCCGTCTGGGATCCGACTCGGCTGATGTCCATAAGGGTACCGACCGCGGTAAGTCCAGCTGTCCCACAATCTTTGGTCAAGGTTTAGCCATAGCGTCCCTTAACATTAATAGTCTGTTGTCTAATATTGACGAACTTAGAGTTTTTATGTCCTCTTCAAAAGTTGATATTTTACATATCAACGAGTCAAAATTAGACTCTACAGTACGTGATGACGAAGTTTACATACCTGGCTTTGAAACAGTCAGAAAAGATCGTAAAATTAACGGAAGGAATGGAGGTGGAGTATGTACATACGTACGCACTAATCTGAACTATCGAATACGTAATGATTTAAATAATGATCTTTTAGAGTGTCTTTTCGTTGAAATCAGTAAGCCACGAAGTACACCATTTCTGGTCGGTACTTGGTATCGACCCCCAAGTTCTCCACCCAATTTATTTAGCGAATTTGAGAATGTTATTGCTAAAATTGACGCGGAAAGTAAGGAATTATATTTACTCGGTGATATCAACTGCAATTTGTTGCCTGAAGCAATTACAGTTAATTCTTCCCATCTGATAAACATTTTCGATATATATGGTCTTAGTCAGTTAATCACTGAACCAACACGTGTCACCCAGGACTCAAAAACATTAATTGATTTATGTATAACGAACTCCCCAGAGAAGATTACAAATTCCGGTGTCATTCACCTTGGCATAAGTGATCATTCTCTTGTTTTTTTGTCACGTAAGACTCAATACTGCCGTATTGGCCCTCGCGTGATTGAAACACGGCAATTTAAACACTTTAACAGAGGAAAATTCTTAAGTGACCTCAATCAACTACCTTGGGCCAATGTTGATTTGTATTCTGATCCCAATGAAATGTGGCATGTATGGAAAGAAATGTTTCTTGGCTGCGTCGATAAACACGCACCACTTAAATCCAAAAGAATTCGGAAAAAACGATCTCCATGGATTACTAGAGAGTTACTGAGCAAAATCCGAAAACGAGATTTCCTTAAAAAGAAGGCAATCTCCTCCAATAACCCGGCTATATGGGATCAATTTAGGTGTGCAAGAAATCAGGCAAATAACGCAATTAAACTCGCAAAAAAACTCTATGTTTCTGACAACCTGGAAGCCAACAAAGGTAATTTGCGCAAAACATGGAATGTTATCAACGAGCTAACTTCACGTAACAGTGGTAAGTCAACGAATATTTTGGAGATCAAGGTAGATGATAAAATAGCAAGTAACCCTTTGGACATTGCGGAAACTATTAACGATCACTTTACAAACGTTGCGCAAGTATTAGCACAAGATATTCCTGTTGTCGATGTTAATCCTGAGTCTTATTTAAAGCCCACTGATCATTCGTTTTCTCTGCAAATTCCGAGTGTTGATATTGTTTCTAACGTTTTGTCGAAAATTGATGAAAAGAAAGCCACCGGTCTTGATATGATTCCGAGTAAATTGTTGAAAATGGCTGCTAATATCGTCGCACCCTCTCTTACCTCAATATTCTCAAAGTCTATTCTCACTGGGATATATCCAAACGATTGGAAAACAGCCAAAGTGACTCCACTTTTTAAAAAGGGCATTAAATCGGACCCTAACAACTACAGGCCAATATCTGTAATCCCTATAATTTCGAAAGTTTTTGAAAGAATTGTTTATAATCAACTTTTCCATTATCTAGATGATAATAAATTGCTACTAGGTTGCCAATCAGGGTTCCGTTCTCTACATAGTACGCTCACGGCTTTGCTTGAGGCAACAAATGCTTGGTCAGTAAACATCGACAATGGCCTTCTAAATGGCGTTGTCTTTATTGACCTTACTAAGGCATTCGACACCATTGATCATGAGATCATCTTGCGTAAGATGTCATACTTGGGTGTCGATCAGGCAGCTATAAAATGGTTCTCGTCGTACTTAAGTGGCCGAACCCAAAGATGTAATGTCAGTGGCAAACTATCATCTGCTCGTACCCTCAGTTGCGGCGTGCCGCAGGGTAGCATATTGGGTCCTTTGCTATTTTTAATTTACATTAATGATCTTCCCAACTCCCTGCGGGGCGCCGTACCAAGAATGTTTGCCGATGACACCAACCTTACGTTATCTGCTAAGACGTTAACAGAGCTTAAGCTAGCTCTAACCCCTGAATTAAATAACCTTAGCTGTTGGCTGAAAGCTAACAAGCTCAGTCTAAATGTTGCTAAAACAGAGCTAATGATTATTGGATCAAGACAAAGACTATCTGCCCAATGTGACGATGTAGAAATCAAAATTGATGACCAAATTATCAAGAGAGTCGATCATACCAAATCCTTGGGTCTTACCATAGATGCTCAACTCTCTTGGGGTAAACACGTTGAAGAGATTTGCAAGAAAGTCTCTTCAGCTATAGGCGCCCTAAAACGTGTGCGGCCCTTTATATCCAAAGAAACTGCAATTCAAATTTATAACGCTTTAATTATGCCTCATTTTGATTACTGCAGCCCCGTCTGGGACTGTTTGAGTGGTTACTTGAGTGATAAGCTCCAAAAATTACAGAATCGTGCAGCCAGAGTTATTACTAAATCACCCTTTGATGCGAGCTCAAACCACCTTCTCTCCACCCTCAGCTGGGAGAGGCTATCTCTTCGACGAAAGAAACAAAAAGCCTTAATGATGTATAAAACCATACATGACCTTGCTCCAAAATATCTACAAAGTCTTTTCTCTCAGCGTCACTCTGCTTACAACTTAAGAAACTCTGAGGGAAGGCTGACCCTGTCCAAACCAAACACCAATTATTTGAAACGAAGCTTCTCTTACAGCGGGGCCATGTTATGGAATAACTTGCCCAAAAACTTAAAAAACGCTGCATCCGTTGAGCATTTTAAGCGAAATATCAAGAAGGTAGCTGATATATCGGATTCCCACACGGCAATCATGTAAAGCAGTTGTAATTAGTTTTAGTTTTTAACTTAAGCTTAACTGATGATTTCCCGTGTTTAAATAAAGATTTACATACATACATACATAGCCGTATATATACACCCAAAAAATAGGAATCATCTTCGATCACATTTAAGAGCCATAATGGCTCTTGATCACAGTAGATTAGGCCTGGAAAACGAATTCTTGGAAAACAAATCAGGCCCAATTTTTTGCGTTCGACAAGAAAGTTTACTTAACAAAATCTTGCAAACAACTCTGGGTGCGTGTAAACCAACATTTCCTACTTTTTATACATCACACCTGGGGTAAAACAGTAATATGAGGCGCTGTTTTTGTCATACATACCTCAGAAAATGTGCAGTATTTCACAATTTTTCAAGACAAATTGCACTCATTCAATATTCAGAACCGTACGAAGCACGCGTGGGCTTTTAGCAAAACCGTTCAAAAAATTTTGAAATCACCTAAACGGCCAGCGGGTTCTCACTTTTGACAGCCGCCAAATTTTCAGTGAACGTTAAAAGAGTTACGCTTCAACAGAATAAAGAATTTATTGTGTTTATTTTTTTTATTTAATGGTTTTATAACGATGTGTAATCTTAAAAAGCGTTTGATACGCGCGGTATTTTGAGTACTCCTGCAAGCGATGTTTATGAACGACTGAAAACAAACGGCAAAGCGATTAAAATTGCAAGAGACTACTAACAATCAATAAAAGAAATGTAATTCGGTGACATTTACAGAGACAACAATTTTCATTCACGAAGACAAGTATCAAAGCGTCTATAAAAATCATTTGTCTTTAAGCTTAAGCTTAAAGCTTTTAGCCGGCTTCCTGGTGTTTACTGTTTTCAAGATCAACTCAAGGCCAGAAAATCGCTCAAAGCTTTCTTTCTACAGCCAAAATTATAACTAAATACGCTTCGGAACGTTTTTTCTTTCTATTTCGGAGAGAAAATATTGACCAAAGGCTTTTTAAAGCTCTGTAAGCTAAAATGAAACCTCATACTAGATCAGATCATTGTCTCAGATCTTAATACAAACGTGCATGAACTAGCCTCATAAACTGCGCTCGACTTCATGAAATTAGATATAAAAAAACAAACACATACACTGTATACAATAACTACTCAGGCTTACCATTCGAGATGCAGCTCCTGAAAGCTATCAAGTTTGGCCAGAATTGCTTGAGGGACTTTTCAACCCGTATCTAGCAAGGTGAAAAACGAAAACGATGTCATCCGAAATCGGATTTCCAACTTTGACAAGCGGCGCATTTCTCAACAAAAAATTCAATAAACAAACCAGCCATGAATAACAGAAGACTGTTGATACCAGCTGTATTTCATTTTATGCATCCAGTGGAAAAAGACAGTAAAAACCAATCAGAGCATAAAATTAAACGGTCGTAGAGCGTGATCAACGCGTGACTGTGGTGAGAAAAGTGAAAAGCCTCTGTCTGTCTCTGTCTTTTTAAATGACTGGCTGAATTTTCGCGTCCGAGATCAGTTTGAAATCAAAATGTTAATAGCGCGGGGTCATAGTGACATTAAGACAGCACTTTCTGTTATCATGTCATTATTTTGCTGCCGTTCTCTTTGCCTTTGTATTTCTCTTTCGCGTTGCCTTTGTCTATTCATTCTAGCTCTGTCTTGTTCTGCTTGCCGGCGTTTTTCACTATAATTTTCTCTCCTTCTCGCCCTGACTCTTTCTACTTGCTGACTTTCTTCGCTAAAATTTTGTCTTCTTCTTCTACTACTAACGCACTCTCTTTGGCGATCGTCTTCGCTTGCTCTAGGCGTGTTGACTCTTGCTCTCTGCCGTTCACCTTCTCTTTGCTCCCTGCTTAAAACCTGTCGTCTACACACTAAAATCTCTCTGCTGTTGTTTGTTGACATAACAGCTTTCGCAAGTTGTAATAAAAAGTTATAAAAGCTCTGTTTTTGCTAAGTTGCTTTGAAATTTCTTTTTTCAAAACCAGTTGCCCGATATAATTGCGCGACGTTGCACCATGCGTTTTCCCGCCAAAAAATCTATACTTTCCCCTACCCCAAGAGTCTATGAGAACTACTTTCCACTACCTGGAAAGTCCGTACGGACGGACGTACGCTGACGTCATAACCAAAATTTCTCGGATGGATAGTTTACCAAATTATCTTAGTTATGGTGCTGCGCTCGCGCGCGCTAGGAGCTCCGCTCATGTTTAAGTTGCCTTTTTTTGATGTATTAAATAACCTGATCCATACTTTAAAAGCCTATCTTTTCAAACAATACAATTTGCACTTACTTCTCATCATAGATTTGTTGATATATTAGACTGTCAGCCGTTAGTTTTATCTCATCGTCAACATGTTCTAACTTGGGCTTGAAAAAACGCTGCGGCTAGGAAGGAGCTCCGCTAGCAATTTTTTTTTTACTGTCGAGGAAAATACAACTGGCTGCTTCGATCTACGTTATTTTTCAACATTAAGCCAAAACCCTACGAAACGCGTCAAGCAAAAGTTCATGTCTTTGAGGGTTAGACCCAGTAAAGATTCACTTGAGTTCCAAATATGGCTGTACTTTGAGAGTTTTTGTCCCGCCTATAGCTTCTTTGGTCTTCTTTCAACTGCTATTGGGGGTGTTTTGTCCCCTACTTGATTTTGGATTTTTATATGGACTTTACCGCTGACTACTCGCTCCCAGACCTCCGTTCCCTGTTTCCCCCTCTCCGCTCCCCGTTCCTGTTGAGATTGAGAAGAAGATCAGAGCGCGGTTGGGGATCATTTGCGGTACTGTACAGAGCAGCAGGCCGCTATACTGTATGGATCAATCTTATTTCAGATTTTTGTTCCGGCTACCAGGAAAATCCAAATAATCTGGATTGTCTAAATCCGGAAAAAAAATTGGCTCAAAGGAATGCAACCTTACTTATCACGCGCTTAAAACATGGTTCGAGTTATTGAGGGTAAAATTATATAGAAATGATCTGAAGAGAAACAAAAATTAGTATTACTTCGAGTTAGTACGAGGTTCGAGTCAGTAGTTAGTGTTCGAGTTATTTCTTCAGTATATTCCAAATTTTAGAATATTCCGTGTATTCCACCATTCCGCCGAATAGCGTCACCCTGATATTTTGATGTCCAAGAAAATGCTAAACCCGAGGCTAATCAGTGTGCTAGGAATTGAGTCTGTTAGCTACATCTTATAGAGAAATGTACTTGTACTTACTAAATGTAAAGTGGCGTTTATCCTCTGCCATATTGGCAACAGAGAAGTGCCTTTTTGGCCGAATCGGCAACGTAACGGTAAGTAAGGTGGTCAGTATAAAACATGGACTGCGGACTGCGGACCACGGACTGGGTATAAAACATGGACTAGGTATAAAATGTGGACTGCGGACTGAGAAAAAACATGGAATAGGTAAAAACGCGGACTACGGAATATGTAATTATAAAAACAGCTTTATAAAGATAAAACTGGGAGAAACGGAAAACGGACTAGCATAAAACAGTAGTCCCAGCTCCTTGCCTCACACACAAACATTCCTTTAGTTGGTCACGCAGACACGTCAGCGTCATATGAAGAAGGAAAGCATACTGCACGGACAAGGAAGGTTATGCCGCTACTCAACGCAACTGAAATTAAATTCTGAACTTTCTTAAAAGAAGGAGTTGGAAGAGAATCCAATTGATAGTTTTAAACCAATAAGAAGCCCCGGAAAAAAGTGTCGGTGTTAGTCAGTAAAATTCTTATGGATGCCACTATTCCGTTTCAAATTAGGCCTTTGGAACTGACGAGGAAATGAAAAACTCTGACGGGAAGGTCAATATAGGGGCATTCCGCGATGTAAAAAAAAACAATATTTAGGTGGGAGGGATTACTCACCTATACGTGAATAATAACCGAAATGAATCATCCAACATGATTTACACCCTGCTCCTGACCCCTGGAGGGAGGTACTCCTGGGAATTCTTGGTGGGGGTGTGCCGCCCGGTTCTCCAAATCCTGACCCTCTTTCAGACCAAAAAATGTCATTTTTCTACACCCATTTGCAGACCAGATCTCTAAAATCCTACCCATTTTTAGCCGGCTGGCCCTATGTATCCTGTTCCAGGCTCTCAGATAGTAGGGAAGACTCCCCAGTTTCCTCCCGTTTTATTTTCGTGTTCGCGCTTTCTTAATTAAGCGGACCCAACTATCTCGCAGTCTGCAACATGAACAGGCTAGACCTGATTAGGCAGAAATTATATCATCATTACCAGATAAGAGCGCGAACAAAAAAGAGGACACCATCGGGACCTTCCCAAGTGTCCGCTTAATAGAGGGTGTCCGCTTAACAGAAGATGTAAAAATTGCGCGATGTTTGTTAACGATCAACATTCAACGGTTACTCTGTACTGTGATAAAGTTGCATGTTGTTAAAGAAGCTATCAGAGTTCAAGTTCATTACCTTTCATTGCCAACTTTAATTTGTTTGTAAATGCAAAAACATTAACTGACTTCAGTGGCGTATTGCAAGGACATAATCCAACACTACAATTGTCAATTCAGTCCGGTGTCCGATTAAAAAATTAGCTAAAGTCTCGATCAAAAACGATTTCTTAAAACATAAGCAAGCGAATATTAACGTTAACAGCCGACGTTCCGGTATCATCATGACACCATTCTCAAGGCAAAAGGAATAAATAATGCGAAGATTTGATTTCTATAGTCTCTACAAATTAGCATTATAACAAAGGATCACAAGTGGTTATACTCGCGGCCACTTCCACGAACACATTGGTGGACACAAACAGAAATCGTCGTCAATTTGTAAACGTTATCTTAGCGAACATAACTCGGACGTACCACCTTTTCTTTCAGAACAATTTCACGTGCTCACTAAAGGTTCTAACAAATTTGATTGCCTAGTTAAGGAGATGCTCTTTATAAGAAAATTCAAACCATCCCTAAACGTGCAGGCGGACTCGATTCGCGTAAAGGTATTCACTTGAAGAACTTGTGATCCTTTGTTATTATGCCAATTTGTAGAGACTATAGAAATCAAACCTTCGCATTATTTATTCATTTTGCCTTGAGAATGGTGTCATGATGATACCGAAACGTCGGCTTTAGGTGGTTTTCATGCAATCTCGGGAGACACAAATAACAATGGTGAAATGAACAAATGCTGGTGGACAAACAAAGCGAGCTAATGAGCGATCTTTTGTTTACCGCCCACCAGCATGGCGGCGTTGACGTAACGTGAAAACCACCTTCAACTTGCTTTAGTGTCCTCGTCCGCTTAATAGAGGTGTCCGCAGAATAGGGGTTCGTCATAAAGGGAAATATCAGACGTTCATTTTGGGACTCGGCTTAGTGTCCGCTTAATTGGGGGTCCGTTTAATAGAGGTTTCACTGTATTTTTATTTCGTTCTTATTCATTTGAAATTGAAACGATAAATACGTTCATACTGATGTACGCTCCCGGAGTTTCCTCGAAATCCATAGCCGATTCCAGTGTTTTCAGACCAAAAAACCCCAAAACCCTACGCTTCGAGGCGGCACATACCTATATGGCTTGTATGAGGGAGTACCGCCCTCCCCGGGTCCTAACCCCTTTCATGATTGTTAGAGACCGAGACCAGGTCTAAAAATGGGTGTAGAAAATAGCGATTTTGAAATCAGGCTCATGATTCAGAGAACCGGCAGCAGAAATCCACCAAGAATTTCTAGGGGTATTTATAACTCTGAAACCCACGTGTCTTGCTATTTAGCGATCTTAATTTGGCCGTATTTTTCTTTACTGAGAACAATTAGCACCGTTTTCACCAACGTAGTCCGTAGTCCGCGTTTTATACCTAGTCCGTGTTTTATACCCAGTCTGTATTTTCCAGTCCGCGTTTTATACCTAGTCCGTATTTTATACGAAGTCCGCAGTCCGTAGTCCGCAGTCTGCAGTCCGCAGTACATATTTTATACTGACCGGTAAGTACGGTAACTTTGAACGGGTTTTACAACAATATGCTTTGGCCGAAAAATGTTTATTTTTTCGGAAACGAGATGTTTATCTCTCCAATGTCTGATTCCTCACTGTGATTGCTTTCAGCAGGGTTGGACTTTTGAGAAATAATTATTTTAAAATCAGCTCCAACGCTTCATCTAATTTAATATGTAATATTTGAAAATTCATTTTTTATTCGCTTCGGCAGTTTTTCGATGTTTATCGAATGACATTGCATTAAAAGGCCTATTTCTTCATCCCTGTGTAGTTTTCTCATTATTTTCGTTGCGATAGTGATTTCTGAACCGTTTTTTCCGAGGGATTGTTTTAGACCAAAAATGATGCTATCAGACGGAAAAAAGTTTGCGGCTCCATATTCTTGGTTGAAAACGAAACTGAAACAAAAGAAATTCATTTTTTGAATAGTAGTCGGTAACCTGTACTTGGGACAGAAAAATCGACCGATCATCTGTCGTTTCTTAGGCTAAGGGCCTCTTAATTCAGTAAAAAATTTCTGCAAATAACTGACATAGATTTCCTTCCAACTATAAGCTAACCCAATCGATTTTGAAACGCAGATTTTTCCTCAATATATAAGGGTAGCCGATATTTGAATCGCAAACTTCCCTATACAAGCCCCTCCAAAAATATGGGTTCATTTGGCGGGGCCAAAAAATATGTGGTCGTTAAAAGAGTAGATTCAATACACCCAAAGAATGTGTTTGACTATCACACTAAAGAGTCTAAAAAAAATGTTTTTGACAGCAATTAATATCAAGGTCATCACCCTAGTTAGTTAGAAGTCTGCAGCAGTATTCAATTAAAAATAGCAAATACTTACATAAGGAAACGCAAATGTCTTTTCACATAACCCACCTCTTCTATGAATGTACTAGACAGCATGAACTTTTACCAGTCTGTCTATATCTTCTTATGTTCTACATACTTAATACGAGAAATTGGTGTATGAGACGCCTTTTAAAAATGCGCGCCTTTTAAAATGCAGCTGGTGTGTGGTGTTCGCGTAGTATACACAAAGCGTCTATTTTAATAGCTGAAGTAAAACGTAGACTTAGAATGTTTAACTGAACGCTGAGATATTCGGCCATTTTCAAGCCCATTTCCTCCTTCCCTTAAAGTATTTTAGGGTCTCATTAATGGTTTTCCGTGAGTATAGTTACAGAAATTTGTGACAGATCTCTCTTTGGCAGTGAATTCATATGTGGGCAATAGGCCTTTTAAAAGTCTTCCCTTCTTTTGGCCGGTTTGCTTTGATTGAACGATAATTTCTTTTCTTCTTCCATGGATATTTGGTCTCACGCTATTAGATCGATGCGTGTGTAGCAAAAGAAGGTTCGCGATCACAGGAACTACATAGGTTAATAAAATAGCCAAAGCTACTGTCTTAAGAAACTTACTGTTTCAAGGATGCGCATTTGTCTTACAACTTACATTATTTTCTCCAGGTGGAAGTCCGCATTAGTAACTGCGCTAGAAATCCAATCCCATATAGATGAATGTTGCTTGAATTGCTTGAATGAGTTCCCTAAGGTGCCAGGTCTGTATTACGCTAACAGCAATGAATATAAAGGCGTCGGTAATTAAGGTGTTTTGTGTGTGTGTGGACTATAGCAGTCTGGTCAAACTAAAATTTCGGCTACGGCTTGCGGACTGCGGACAACGGAGTGATATAAAACATAGCCGAGAGTTTTACTCGTCAACTGGGCTTAATTGTAAGGAATGAGGCCTGAAGATTGGGGAAAAAGACAAAGTGAGGAATGAAGGTCTTTGAAGATTTCCCATGTGAGCATCTCTCTATCAAACTTCTAGTGTACGAGTTTTCCTTTCTAATACTCTTTCCCAAGGTAGTGTTTTCCCGGCGGCCTATTCATGTTTCATTGTAATGTTCCTTTGCTTTAAACGGATAAATGAGTCAGAAGGTCAATGTTATATTTCTAAAATCAATAGAAGACTCTAAGCTGAAGAATTAAGTATTAGAATACACTTGTGAACCACTTCACCCAAAATACCTACTATTTTTGAGACATGACATTTGTTTCAATTTCAACTACATGTATATACGTTTTGAAGATCTGGGCCCAGTTGTTAGAAAGGTAGGCAACGCTATCAGCTGGATAAATCTGGATAACGCAATTAATTTCCCTAATACTTATCCACTGCACAGTGGTTTATCCGGGGGTGGATAGCACTACCCAACGCTTGAACAAGCGGACCCTCAAGGTCATAACACGTGTTATTATGCAAAGAACCTATAGGAGGTTGCTTTAACTATAAGTTGCAATGTCTTGAATGTAAAACGAGGCTCATCATCTGTTGTAGTTGAGAAATAATGTGATCAACATGTAACGAGCGNATGTTCCTTTGCTTTAAACGGATAAATGAGTCAGAAGGTCAATGTTATATTTCTAAAATCAATAGAAGACTCTAAGCTGAAGAATTAAGTATTAGAATACACTTGTGAACCACTTCACCCAAAATACCTACTATTTTTGAGACATGACATTTGTTTCAATTTCAACTACATGTATATACGTTTTGAAGATCTGGGCCCAGTTGTTAGAAAGGTAGGCAACGCTATCAGCTGGATAAATCTGGATAACGCAATTAATTTCCCTAATACTTATCCACTGCACAGTGGTTTATCCGGGGGTGGATAGCACTACCCAACGCTTGAACAAGCGGACCCTCAAGGTCATAACACGTGTTATTATGCAAAGAACCTATAGGAGGTTGCTTTAACTATAAGTTGCAATGTCTTGAATGTAAAACGAGGCTCATCATCTGTTGTAGTTGAGAAATAATGTGATCAACATGTAACGAGCGTGGGACAAGAAGTCCCCGCCGACTATGCAGGAATTGAACCTGTGATTTTTCGTACACAGGTCGGCTTCTCTTTCTTTGTCCCATTTCTTATTTCTTCACTCAGCTTGAAATTTACCATCTTTCTTTATATATGTTGTAGTTGGCCAACAATTTTGACGTAGACTATACATTAAGCGTCCCTTTACTTGTACGAGTCGTCCACTTGATACGAGTTCACAATTAGTACTAATCTCTTTTACCTCTTGTAGCCCAGTCTATAGTCCTTGTTTTAGACTTTAAGTACGAGTTTTATACCCAGTTCGTGTTCGTACCCAGTCTCAAGGAATAATTGTTAAATACATCTGCTATTTGGACAATATCTGCCGAACTAAGCATCCTCTATATCCTGTATTCATCGAAGATTTATGCGATATTATGATAAAACCAGTTACGTTTCAAAGGAGTTAGATCCATTCTATAAATTCCTCTGGTCAGACAGAGAGATGAACAGCGCCCTGTGGACGACAACGACACTGCTTATCTTCTACAGTGTTTTAGTTTTTCGATTGATCTACGTATGCGTACTTGCTCCTCTCTTTTCTAACTCTTGCTCAAGTGACGTCACAAGCTCCTGAAATGTTGGTCGTTTTGAAGGTTCTAAGTTCCAGCACGAGGTCATTATCTTATATCTACAATGAAAACAAAGTTTCATTAAGTTTGATCAAAAGGCAGTTCTAAGACACGTCCAAACACAATGGATATATAAATAAATGATATCATGATAAAATAATAATAAACATCCATTTATTGTCAGCGTTTTCAGTTGCGTATCACTTTATTTCTCCTTTCTTCTAATCGCTTTTAAAAGACAGTCACTACCTTTTGGCCATTAACACAATGAGACCAATTACTTTATTGTGGAAAAATGTCAAGGCTTCATGAAATTAACCCGAATTTAAAAATTCGCTTTAATTTAAGTCGCGTTAATTTCTTGAAAAGTTATTTTTTTCGCGACTATATTTTTTATTATTTCGGATAATAACAATGATACTACTACTAATAATAATGGAAACTTTACTTGTGTTTTTGAATGTACAATTGTAAATCTCGCTACGTATAGGCAATTTACAAATGCTGCTTGAGATTGGATTATTAAAAAAAAAAAAAACAAGAACAAAAAACAAAACAAAACAAAATCCAAAAAAAAGAAAAAAAAATTCAAAATTGCATTAAGTCTGGGCTATCCCAGTTCCTATTTCTCCGACAAAAGATGTAATATGTTGCTCTAATTGCTATATTTATCATTTTCTTGATTATATAACGTTGCTGCTTTTTGTCAATGCCAATGTCATTCATCATGTCTAAGAAAGTGGAGCATTCATCGGAGAAAACGCAAAGGGAACTCATGGAGAGTTTTACAAGTCTCACACATCTGTAATTTCTACTCATTTCGTTGATCAAGTTCAGATATTTTTCTTTCTTACGCACTGCATTGTTGTTAAGGTTAGACTCGAAACCAACTGTTAACTCTAGAACATATAGGCACTTGGACTGGATTAGGAAAAGAAGATCTGGACGATAATTTTCACAAGTTATTACTCTGCATCAAGTGAAGAGTGAACAGTAATTGCAGGTTGAAGTGGCTTAGCAATGAAGTTAAGGATTGAGTCGTGTCTCCAGGTAAAGTGCTCAAGGTACTGTTACGTGTAGGGAGGTAGTTGTTGATGTAGCGGACAGTAAAATTGTAAATGTTTTTGGGTAGATGAGACTGGGCCTCTAACCAAATAGAATTTACAGATGACAATGAGATCTTGATAACAATTGAGACGAAGAAACCTTTAGATGTTAGGTGGTGTTGCAGTTTATAATAATAATAATAATCATCATCATCATCATCATCATCATCATCATAATAATGTACACATGTAGACACATATAATATATAGATTTAGCCAGGGCTAAAAGCGAAGCTCCCGTTAATAAATTCATAATTTAAGTCAAACAAAAAACTTGTAATTCACAGACTAGGGCTCATTCATGTGACTTTTGAGCCAACGCCTGAGTGAAAAATAATTTGACAGTCCGAGAGTGAAACAAATTTCACATCGAGTTAATAGTCTCATTTGTACATCTAAAAATAGCAATCATGTTCGATCACAGTAGATTAGGCCTCGAAAACAAATAGACCTATTCGTGTATTGTATTTGCATCATAATGTGTAAATTCCTGAAACAAAACGTCTTATTCCCAAAGGGTTTGAAATGGGTACAACATTGAGTTAACCGAATTGGTTTATTCCCAAACAAAATAACACAGTCGCCCATCACCTTAATTTTATACGTTTAATTCAAAGTCTCTCCAACAACTCTGTTTGAGAAACTATGGATAATTGGACAGCCCCGAAATATAATTTTATGAAACACACGATAGTCCTCGGCGGCAGCCAATTACACATTCCATTCCTCTGTCTAAAAGGGAAGCCAAAATAAAAAATCAGCCCGGATTTTTTGTGTTCGACAAGTTTACTTTACAAGTAAGACCCAAGTAAATCTTGGCGACAAATCTGGTGGCGTGTAAACCACACACACACCTCACGTCCGAAGTAAATAGTACTATGAAGCGCTTTTTTTTTTTATCATACAGACCTCGGACAGAATTTGTTCTTTTTTGTCCTGTTTAAACCTGTAATTCTGCAGTTTTTAACAATTTTGCAAGACAAATTGCACTCATTCTGCATCTAGGACGATCGAAGCACACGCTCCCTTTACACAACAAATTATAGCATTGACCACATTATAAAACGTTTTCATGAAGAGAATTCCATAATGCCGGGACTTTTCAGTTAGAAAAATCTGGTCCTATGTGATATACAGGGTAATAATCATGGGCTTTTAGTGAAAACGATAAAAAGATTCCCAAAATCACATTTTCGGCCAGCCGGACTGGTTCTCACTTTTGACAAGCACCAAATTTGTGGTGCGATTAATAGAGTTACTATTTACACTTCAACATGATAGAGAATATGTTTAAGTTTTATTTCCCTTTATCTATAAAACTGTTTATGGTTTTGTTATGTGTAATCTTTAAAAGCGAGTGATATTTACGCGCAGCCTTCTGAGTATTCCTGCATGCGATGTTTATGTACGACTAAAACTGACAACCGGTGCAGCGATAAAAATTGCGAGAGGGACTACTAACAATCAATAAAATAAATATAATTCGGTGAAACATGTACAGAGACAATAATTTTCATTCACGAAGAGAAGTGTTGACGTAAAGTGTCTCTGAAAATCATGAATCAGGTAAGCATAAGATGAACTCGAGCCAAGAAAATCGCTCACAGCTTTCTTTTTACAGCCAAAATCATAGCTAAATATTCTTCGGAACGTTTTCTTTCATTGAATTTGCGGCTTTTAAAACCTCATACTATTGTACGTTATAAACTACTCGTGTATAAATTTAAGCCGAATAAACTACGCTCGACCTCAGGAAACCGAAAAAAAAAAACACATCAAAGACAATAATTGCTCAGGCTTACCAGTCGAGATGCTGCTCCTGAAGGTCATCAAGTCAGGCCAGAATCGCTTGAGACTTTTCACCCCTCTTTGTACGCCTCAAGCAAGGGCAAGTGAGTAAGCTCATTTTTGAAAACGATGCCATCGGAAATCGGATTTCCAATGACTTTGATGACAAGCGGTGCATTTCTCAATTAAAAACGCAATAAACAAACCAGCCATGAATTACACAGAACAATCTTGTTAGCAGCTCTGTCTCACTTAGTACATCAAG
>CALNXI010002989.1:53001-56921 GCA_942486025.1 Porites evermanni
TTCCATAACCACTGGGAACTTGGGGGATTTACGCTGCAATCTGAAGGGGATTCACTGGTACATAATACTTAATTGTCATAATGAAGGAAGTACAAGGGTATCAATAAATGAAAGAAAAATATAAAATATAAGTCTATTGCTCTGTAAAGAGCTCTGTAAAGAGCGCCCACTAGCCGCGAAACTTGTCAAGCAATACAGATTAACACACATTCTTTGAAATGATTTTCGAAACTTCCAAATCAGAAGAATTTCAGTCTGTATACTAAGTAAACGTTGAAGGAGGGTCTGAATGGATCTTACCGACTAACGACAAGTAGCGGGAAAATACATAACTGACTACCGACATAACGAGGCAGAATTACTGATTATCGCCGACAGAAAATTATGGGACAGAGAGGTTGGGATATGTAATATTCACTAAAATTGTTTATGGACACTGCAACTCAGGATTACAGATCAGTCCATAAACTTTAATCAAGACTTATTTCAACTGTGAAATAATTGAACGGTGTAGATTAATATTTATAGGAGCAAAAATGTGGCAAAAGAAACAAAACGACCCGCAGAAATTAGACGCAAAAGTCCAAAGGCTAAACACAACCTCTGTCTAAATTAACTCAATGCCTTTTGATTATTATTTTATTTCGTGTTTCTGCAAGTTCCTGTAGTATTTGAAAACTACGTGTAGAAAGCATAGCTTCGAGAGCGGTGATTCGACTCCAGGACATTAGCTCACCAAAACGCGGTTACATACGCGGAAATTAAAAAGCCTGCGTACCCGATATACACTGTACATTACAAGACAAGACAAAACATGAACTTTGCAGGAAAGATGCCAAAAGTTGTCATTGAGCAATGGGTATGCATACAGTTTACATTTGTTGCATTTTCAAGTTCAAATAACCTCTGATCTCTCTAAACACTGAACAACACAAACGTATTGGCAAAGCAGCAGCACTACCATGTTAAGGTAAACCAGGCTTGCGTGCTCAGCAAGCTGCTCTACTGTAGAGAGACCTGGACCCTCTACTCCGGCCACCAAGAACGCAGACTCAACGCCCTCCACCTGCACTGCCTCAGAAGGATTTTAAGCATCAGCTGGCAAGACTGAGTCACAAACAAGGATGACCTAGCACAGGTGGGAGTACCTAGTATGTTGACCTCGTTCGTCAGAGACGGCTTAATTGGGACGGGACGGGACGGGACGGGAGAATTCCTAAGGGCATACTCTACGGTGAGCTTGCAACTGGAACTAGACCTACAGGAAGGCCTACCCTTCGTTGCAAAGATGTTTGTCAACGAGATCTGATCGAGGCAGGCAATATCAACCTTGCAGGTTGGGAAGCAGTAGCTGCAGATCGAAGTCACTGGAGGCTTGCTGTCAAGGCAGACAGTCAGGCTTGTTAGGAGAGGAAAAGGGAGCAGTGGGAAGAAAGGAGAGAGCGCAGACGGCTGAGGGCAGCATCAATACCCACAGAGCTAAGCACGGAACATTAACCTGCAACACAGCCTGCCGATCTGGAATGGGACTGTACAGCCACAGCAGGGTCTGCTACTCAACCACTGACTAAACAGTGGCACTGATTCCATTTTTTACCTAGACAGACGGATGCCAGGAAGTTTAAACGATGACTGTAAGATTGAAAATCAGGATAACTTACGCGTCAGTCTGGGTAGTGTAGATGTAATCCTCTAGAGACTCGATCGCCATCCATCGAACAGGTAGTATTCCCTTTAAGTAAAAGTCATAAGAAGCAGAAAGTAAACGATGAATGAAGCTGAGGAGCTGGTAGACGATAGCAATCGACTTAAGCGCCATTAATAATAGTTATTTAATCCTACCCCAGATGTGTTTTCGTATTCGCCACTTTCATACACATCACGCGACAGACCAAAATCAGAAACCATGGCAACGTTATTCTTGCCGAGCAACACGTTCCGGGCCGCAAGGTCACGGTGCACACACTGAAACAAAACGAATTCAAATAGCCTTTAATTAACTTATAAAGAATGGGGTCGACAAATCTTATTATCTAATGATGACCATTATATAACTGATGATGATAACGCTAATGCTGATGCTGATGCTGCTTATGATGATGATGATGACGACGATAATGATGATAATGATGATGATGATAGTGATGATGATGACGGATGCGAAACCATGTATAGTTTGCATAAAAAGGGGTGTTAAGGGAAATGTAAAATACAAAAATATATATATATATATTTTACTTTTTTGTTTGACAGGTGCCACATTCCATTGGCCACATCTCTAGCAATCGTGATTTTATCGACGGGCGTGAAATGCACGGCGCTCTCTACTTTAAAATTGATGTATTGACGTTCTCGAGTTTTCCTAAGGTGACTCAACAAGCAGCCATTTTCTGCCAGTCGGACGATCACTAATATTGGCTCTGGAGAAAAAAGTGATTATATAATAATTGCATTTAAATACATTGTTTGGTGATAGCCTGGAAACACTGACCTTCCCTTTAAAGAACTCTTCTACATCAAGAACCAAAAGCCTTGTGACTTGAGCGCAAGGCCTGTTCATGAGATCTAACAAACTGGTCGAACTTCATCCAACATAGATGGACAGAAGACGCTGCGAAGTCGTTATTTTGTTTGTTTGTTTTTATTTAAAATTCCCTTCCTATGTCACCCAGCGTTGCGGAGACATTATTAGAACTGTTTAAATGGGCCTTGCAAAGTAAACCTTACCCTTAAAGATCCTACCAAAGGTAAAAAAAAATCTCATTGAAATCCATTCTCCTCTACTAAAATCAAATTTTAAAATGACTACTAGAAATGTCCACTACTCACCATTCCTTGTACAGGCTCCAATGAGACTCACAACATTTGAATGCTCACCAACTGTGACCATAATTTTAAGCTCATTCAAAAGGTCTCGCTTTTCTAGCGTTGTTGCGTTTTCTGCAGTAGGGAACAGAAGGACAATTGTCACCGCTTAAGACATAAGTGTTACAGAGCTTACAGAAGGATTCCGGCCTAGAACGAAGGTCTTATAAACGTATGAGGAACGAAAATACTGGAAGACATGCCTACAGCATAGATTGACAATTTCATAAATTTGTAATAATCTTTGGCCAACGGTTACCTTTGCTATAGAATAGATGACGATAATAATGATGATGATGATGATGATGATGATAATGATGATGATGATGATGATGATGATGATGATGATGATGACTGTAAACTGCTTTTATTGTGAGGACTAAATATATTAAATGTCTGGGATTTAACACTAGGAGACGTTAAGTAATGCAATGAACACGATTTTACCTTTAACTTTCTTCACTGCACATGGCTTCTTTTCTCCACCAATTTGTACCTCACCCCTATAAACTTCACCAAAGGCACCCTCACCTAGCATTTCGTCAAGTTTAATCTCTGATCTTTCCAGCTCGACCCAGTCTCCTTGCACCAACATTTCTGTCTGTAAATGTGATAGCAAAACAGCTGTCAATAACGTACCAATTTTTCCTATTAGACGCGACATCTAGGAGCTTTAGTTGTGAATACTATTTTTTATTTGTTTGTTTGTTTTTATTTTAAAGGGGTTACAGCAGATGTACCTGAGATAAGAAGCGTGATCAGTCTGCACGCTTCCTTGAAAGCAGTTTATAGCACTAACGCGCAATTATGAATGCGTGACGTCGTCGTGAATATCTCACCCCTAACAGGCGAAGAACTAAACAGTTTATTACATATATATCGTGGTATTCATGTGTATCTTCGTCCTTAGTAGGCTTCTAAGTTTGTGACAAGCAGATGCATCCTTAAGTATCAGCCCTTTACCTTTTCGATTTGATCTGGCTTTTCAGCTCTGAAGATTGGTCGAAACTTCAGACAAATAACCACAACAAAGAAAACAGCCAAGCTGAGCGGTA
>CALNXI010002990.1:10117-37617 GCA_942486025.1 Porites evermanni
GGGCAGAATGCGCGTGGAAAAGCCCAGGGGGGGGGGCTAACCTGGGGGGGGGGGGGTATGCCTAAATCCGTAACTGGGGGTTTGACCCCCCCCCCCCCCCCCTCAACACTCCCCTTCTACCACCCAGTTATTCGACCCTTGTTGAAAGCTTCGGTCTCTTGGCTACTTACGAGAATGAAAGTGTGATTTTACGTTGTTCTAGCTTTTGGTGTGCTTTGTGGGAAAGGTGTGGAAATCTGTACTCCATATGTGAGATTTTATGATGGGTGACCAAAAAGGGATTAAGGGCAGTTTGACAAGTCCGAAAGTCGAAATTTTCAATCTCTCTTGTTGGAAACGTCTGTTTCATTCAACTCTGTTTCCGAAATCAGCGTCTAGGATTTCAGCTGAATCGTTTGCTGAATTGTTTAACTTTGAAGACATTTCCCTTTCCGTTCGTGTATATTGCAACATTTTAGTCCAATGAAAAGACGCCCTCCACACGTTTTTCCTACAACAGATTCTTCGATATGTTTGGGAACCGAATAATAACTCATAATACTTTACACGGCAGCTGCTAATGCACATATCAAACGCAACCTTAACTGGTGATTACTCCTTCTTATAACTGTAAATATCATTTTTTCGCTGTTCAGTTCCTGCACGGATAATCAATCCTCCATCTGATAAGACTGTCACCTTTGGTGGAAATGTGACTTTCAAATGTCGAGCTGAGGGTTTACCTAAACCACGGATTACGTGGAAGAATAGCTTGGGTATCTCTGCTGATACAGACCCTAGAGCCAAAGTGATGTCATCAGGAGACCTCTTTATTAAGAATATCCAACTAAAGGATGCTGGGAGATATGTCTGTGCGGCGGAGAATAATCTGGGGAGAGACACGGCCCAGGTTACTCTCATTCTTACAGGACTAAGTAAGTGACACTATGTTATAGCTGACATGCAGTAGTTGCTAATATCGAAGACTGTATTTCTCAGGGACAACGAAATGAGCGACTACTCTAGAATCGCCTTTTACAAAAGAAGTTGTCTGTCAAAGTCATCTTTTCAATGTAAAGAATGACGTCACAGGTAGTTCCCCACGAACCGCTTAAGGAGTCTCTGCTGTCTTGTAGTCATTTTAAGAAAAAAAACAGTGTACTGTATTTACTCGAATAAGCACCGCCCTTGAATAAGCGCCGCATTTGGGAGACAAAATGTTAATAAGCGGCGCCTCCGAAGAAGCGCTGCGGCCCAGATATAATCAAAATCAAGGCGTTTAAAATTTTGTTAGTTAAATACGGAAAATAATAATACTTGTATTCTGGGTAGAACGTATTTCGTAGAGCGCTCAATTCATTTAATTGAAGAGCATTGACTTTTAATAGCGTAGTTAAACTGTATAATTCTTTGTCGGGTCCAACTTTCAAACAAACGCTGCCTTCAAATAAGCACCGCCCTCGAATAAACGCCGTACTTGAGGCGTGAACAATTTAATAAGCACCGCGGTGCTTATTTGAGTAAGTACGGTAAGTCGAAGTGTTAAAAAATATATCATAATTTTTGGAATTCGTTTTTATGTTCACTCCTTCAGCTCCCCCTATAATTACAAAACCTGATAAAACCACCATTATCAGTGACAGAGGTGGAACAGTTGAACTTCAGTGCCCTGCTATTGGTAATCCTCAACCTACCATATCATGGCGTAAGAATCATCAGCCAGTTAATCTTGATGGTATCAAGTACAAACAGAAAGATTCAGGAACTTTGGTGATAAGTTNAACAGTTGAACTTCAGTGCCCTGCTATTGGTAATCCTCAACCTACCATATCATGGCGTAAGAATCATCAGCCAGTTAATCTTGATGGTATCAAGTACAAACAGAAAGATTCAGGAACTTTGGTGATAAGTTCACTGCTGCCATTTGACTCTGGAACATACTTGTGCACTGCAGAAAACCCAACGGGAAAAGACTTCCTCATCCTCACACTTCATGTGTACAGTAAGTTCAATCGTTGCTAATCCTGCTCACAAAGATGATGATTTTATCTCTGGATCAAATTCTGAACAGACCATTTACTCGTGTTCTCGACAGTCACAGTGAACAGTAACCCACAATGTACCAAGTTTACTCCCTTACTTCGTACAGTGTGTTCTTTCCACAACACATGTATACATTTTCTTGATCGTATTCTACCGCCTTGAATGCTAATTGATTGTGGTTAATTGCCGAGAATATATCAATATGAATATGAATATGGTTTATTTAGATGATCTGTAAGTAGGAACGGAGAGCTTTATGAGCATTTTTCTGCCCACTAAATTATATTTGAAACAACCTTTGCCAAACGGAATTCAGAGTTGAACCAACAGCAACACTACCTCTGATTGTGGAAGTGGTAGCGGAATGATCCTGCTGCTATTTGTCCTGGTCTGTGACCACGAATAAATAATAAATAAATAAGTAAACAACGAGTTTGGTGGTAGCACATTCACAGTAGTTCGTCGTCTACCTGATTTCTGAACTGGAGAGATAAACCTCTCGGAGAACCAACAACAAACTCAGCCCACACATGGCGTCGACGTCGGGATTTGAACCCGACCACATTGGTGGGAGACGAGTGCTCTCACCACTGCGCCATACCTTACTCCCCAGGTTCTACATGCAATTAACTCTTTTTATCTCTACTCTTTTAGTTTCTCCTAAGATTATCAGACCCCCACCGGACTTGGCTGTAGATGAAGGAGACTCAATCTTAATGGAGTGTGTAGCGCGAGGATTTCCCTTTCCGGGTATTCGTTGGCTTCAGAATAATCAGCCGACTCATTATAATGGCTCTGTAGTTCAAATAGCAGCGGTGAAGTCTCAACACACTGGAGTTTATAGATGTGTGGCTGAGAATATTGCGGGTAACGCATCTGCCACTGCGGTACTGGCTATAAGGGGTAAGTTTGTTTAACCAATTTGCCCCAGGGAACGTTGGCTGAAAAACGCGTTTTAAGCTAGTCGAACCGTTTCCTGTTCTCTGTCTGGCTGTAAAGAGCTAAAGCTATGCTTTATTTCGCTGGGAGAAATTTTTGGAAAGCTTTTAAGATCGTAGGATTAGAGGCAAGGAAGTCCAGGAGGGGAGTCGAACAAGATGTTCTTTTTTGCCTTTTTCCGCGGCCCCCTAGACTGAATCATGCTCATTCTGGTATGATGTGAAAGGTCTCTTCCCCCTGCAAAAGTGTGAGATTGCAAAGGTGTCCTTGACTGTTAAAGTAGATGACGTCACCAGCAATACAACGGACTTGGATCCGCACGAGCGGTTTAGGGAAGGGTTCAGGGGCAAATGGGCTGATAGACTATTTTGTCTTAACGCTTAAAGTGATCCAGGGCTGTACTCTAACAGCGGTTAACGGCCCCTGTTTCCCTCCTTTTGTTCTTGGGTGACTAGGAAATCTTAGTGTTTGTCATAAAACTCATATGCTGGGCAACTTGGAATGTACAGGTTCAAAGCATTCGGCTCCCCTCAATTTTTCTTAGAGCGAAGCCTTCTGATCATCAAACCTAAGTACGCAACTTAAGCAGTTGCGAAACGAATGCGTGAACCGAGCTTTCCGGGAGGGGGTGTCTTCCGAGAGAGGTCCCGACATATCTACCAGTTTGACGGAGAATTTATTGCATGCAATTTCTAAATAACGAATACGCCACGTATGCTATAGGCGTGTAGCTCCATGATGTCACTGAAAGTTCTTCGTATATTCTGAGTGGCGCAGTACATATAGCGAACAACGAGACTACACCATGCGTCAAGTGTTTGCTTACTAGAGGTTAAAAAAAAATGGAAAACTATAAGACTGTCGGGCCAAAAACGGGTTGCGAGAGGTTTTAATTATAGGGCTTTGACTTATTTGGTGTTTTGGATAAGTGGTCGCTTTTGAGAAGTGGTCGCACATGGAAGATCGGCTGTATGTGAAATTTCATACTTTCACTTTCAGACTCTCTTCAACGTTATCTCGGTAGTGAACTACGCAGGTCAAAAACCGTTTTGCTTCATTACAGTCAACTCTCTATAAGACGGACATCTTTGGGACCAGTACTAAGTGTCCGTTTAAGAGTGATGCCTGTCTTATAGAGAGTCAAATGAAGGAAGTAAAGAAAGGCAGGGACCAACTCTTGGTGTCCTTCTTATTGAGGTGTCCGTTAAGAGAGAGTAGACTGTATTTAATTATTATAATATATTTATTCTACAGCTCCGCCTGTAATATTTGAGCCCAGGCTGCCCCGTGTGATGGTGTTAGCTGGGGACTGGACTGACCTTAAGTGTAACGTAAGTGGCTATCCAAAGCCAACTATCACGTGGTTAAGAGCGGATACACCGATTGACACGAGTAACCCTAAATATGTTGTTCTTCCATCCGGGAGTCTGCGCATTTATGGTTTGACTCCAGCAGACAGTGGTATTTACTCTTGTGAGGCTTCTAATCCGCTGGGTAAAGCTCGTCATCCTGTGGAATTGTCGGTGCAAGGTAAGAAAACTGTAAATGATCTAATAGCTCTCAAGCAAACTCTTCTTGTCGAATAAACGCCCACATACGCTTTTCACGTTTATATTAGATGCCCCTCTCTAAAACCCCCTCCTCCCCCCCCCCCACCCCCCGTCTAATGGAAAGACAGTTAATCAAAATTACTAGAGCAAAATTATTCAATTTTCTTGTTTTATTAACAGGAGTTTGGGCATCGTATTTTGTTCAATGCCAACTTCAAGCTGAGCTGTTAAAACACGATTTGGATCTCTAACCCGCCGCGATTAATCGAATAAATACGATATTCCCATTTCCATAACGGAAATCACATTCCAAAAAAAAGATGGTTGTTTCTTACATTTTCTTTTCGTTTTCTGTTGTCGTGGCCCGATTTTTTACGGATAGCTTTTAATTGTTTAATGCGTTTTTTTTTTTCTGGCTAAGCCTCTGTTTTGTTTTGTTTTGTTTATTTTTATTGTTTTAGTTCCCCCTGAGTTCGTCAAACGTCCAGAAAACATTTCCATCGACGAGGGAGACACAATCATCTTAGAATGTGAAGTGCGTGGTTTTCCTGTTCCTCAGATCACATGGTATCTAAATGACAGCACTTTGTCAAATAACAGTTCTTTAGTGGAGATTTTTAATGCCAAAAAGGCAGACCATGAGGGCGTTTATCGTTGTGAAGCGAAGAATCCTGCAGGAGCTGTATCAGCCAGTGCAGTGGTTACAGTAAATGGTAAGGCTAAAGAAAAATATATTTAAGAGGGGGACATGTGGGTCTACGGTATTGCGGTATGGAGCTTTTTTTCAAACGGTATTTCGGTATTTTTGATTTTAATGTGCGTTATTGCGGTATCATCCAGCCGTGCGGTATGCGGTTTTTCATCCTTCTGGCTAACGGTATTCGGTAAAAGAAGATCCTTGACGGCATTGCGGTATAGCCTCCCACGCAGACGTTCTAAGGGGTTCGTCGCGCGTGGGGCAGGAACGCGTGACGAACCCCTAAGAACGTCTGCGTGGGAGGCTAATTGCGGTACTGTTCATTTGGCCTCTCCTGTCTAATGTAGGTCAATATTTGGAAGACTTAAGACTTCACCTTAAATGAATACACAATTTCTGACAGTTACTCTATGATGTGGTAGGACATCCAATGACATGACTTTTCGATCGTTGTACCGATCAATTCGAGATCTTCACACGTTTTCTCGCGAAGGCTGAGGTTAATGTGTGGTGTATACATGCTTGAGATAAAAAAAAGACATAAATGCGGTATCGGTATTTTGTCCATGTTCGACACGGTACTTCGGCATTTGCCAATTTTCCGTACGGTATTGCGGTATTGGGTACCCCATAAGGCCCCCTCAATTAACAATTGTTGAATGATGCTGAGTATGATGTGAAGAATTATGCCGATCGAGAAGAATGTCATCCACTAAGGGAGAGGTGGAAAACAGCGTCCTTTGTTAGTTCACTATTGCGCAACCAACCTCGTTCCTAGGCAACTATTCTTGCATCTTCCAAATATAGTAAGCGCCAGAATTAGCCGGAGGATTGTAACCAATCAGAGAAGGCGAAATCTTGAATGACTAATATTGATAAATACCGTACTGATATTTCTCAATCGTACGGATCGATAGCTATGAGTAGTATAGGATGCAAAACTTGAACCCGTTTTTAACAGGAACTTAGCAAGTGCATGAACAGTGTCGGTTGAAGCTTCTTCAAAGAGAATCCACTATTATCAAAGTAAACGTACGCAATAATGGTATTTTCTGCATCTTGGCTTCAGTTATGAAAATGTTTTTAACAAGACAAATAATCGAACCGTTTCAAAATAAAGTCACAACGAGCAAAGAAATTTAGGTGAAGATGGATGTTCAACCTTAAATTCTAAATCAGGGTATTTGAAATTAAATTTCATGCTGTGTTTTAGCTCAGATGCTTCTAGTAGAAGGATTACTCTTATTTCTTTTCTCCTTTTTTGACAGGAAGTGACGAGAGTTTTGCTCAGACAGGGAAGCCTGGTAATACTTTTATTATTTATCTTGCAGCTTAATTTTTTTTTTCAGCAAAAATAAAAATCACCTTGGTCATTTATGATGTGAGAAATTTGTTTCACACTCTTTTACGTTACCATAGTTACTGTAACCTTAGTAAACAGCCGACATTTCGTGACGTCACAAATGGTTTCCCCGTGAAATGACGTCTGAGAAACGATTGCCGAAATTCATTACTGATGACGTGTCGCTTCCCAGATCTGGATAGTGCTTCTGATTGGCTGAAAATTTGCTTCAACCAACCAGAAGCACTAACCAGATCCAACTTGTGGATGATTCGTATCTCTTTACAGAGTTTATACTCACACCGTCGGACGCTGAAGTTGATGCAGGTTCGACTTTCGTCTGGAATTGCACGGCCACGGGACAGCCAACACCTGTGATCACGTGGCAAGTGGATGGTGCAGAGTTGTTGCCTGGATACCTTGAGCACGTTAGTATTTTGGCCAATAATAGTTTGCTCATAAGAGGGGTAAAACCAGAAGACGCGGGACATTATCAATGCCACGCTAGTAACGGGGTTGGTGTCCATGTGGTGCAGGCAAAGCTACGTGTCAGAGGTAAGAACTGTTTCTCGATTTCATATTTTAAGGATCAGTGATGTTTTAAAAGCAGTAATAGTCAACATCTGTCGAAACGCACCTTTGAAATTTAAGAGTCTTCATATCCAATAAACCCAGAGTTTCATATCATCAACTGACGTCATATAAATCACTTTGACTCTGAAGATGACTACCGCGCCGGCTGTCGAAACGTCAGTCACTTTCAGCCAGTCCTATTCAGATCTTCGTTCACCCAGACAATCCTGCTCCATGTATTTACGTTTAAACCTTTGACAGTGTCTTCTGGCTTGGATTGCGAGTGAGACCTCGAGTTCAAGTGCGACTTTGGACTTCCAAGCTTTTTTACAGCCCCAACGGGTTTTTATGATATACTTGACCCCACTGAAGACACAGCTTTCTTTTCAAGTGGTCGTCCAAGCCACGTGAAGGTTCAACCATTTGTGTGCAATAAGCCTGTATTCTTCAGGGTTTATTCTAGAAATTGGCCAATGAGGGTCAAATGGGCCCCCTTCTGTAATTTTAGGGGGTCTTTTCTCAAGAAAAGGGATCGTAGAAAGGGTGTCCCCCAAAAGGTATATGAACTTATTGGTACAGACTGTTCCGTGAGAAAAAGAACGCTTATTGAAATTATCATTTACAGGCTTGCAAGTACTGAACGTGAGGTTAAAATAATTCTTTAACGTAAATGAAAAGCTTTTTTAAAAAGTACTGCTTATCCTTTTTTTTTTTTTTTTGGCGCCCCGTTTGACGCGGCAACGTAACTTTTATGCGGCATTTTTTTCCAAATTGCGAAAATCCCGCAAGGCCGCGCTCCAGAGTAAACCCTGTTCTTAACACACAAATGTTTACAACTATCCTCCCTAAAAACATTGTCGATGATGAGGCCAATTTTTTTTGTTGTGGAAATAGTTTAAATCTTCATGTAAATGCCGTTAGCTTTTTCTGCAGTGATGAACTGGCGAACTGTAGTTCACTTTGTCAAACGCAAACTGCATGTGACTAACCGTGTATTAAGGTTCCTTTTTTTCGCTCGTGTATTTCTTTTTCCTGTTCAAAGTTAATGGAAACTGGAGCGAGTGGCAAGAGTGGGAGCCCTGTAGCAAATCGTGTGGAGTTGGTGAACAGTATCGGTTTAGAACATGTGATAATCCTGTACCCAGTGGGGGAGGCAAAAAGTGCGAAGGAAGCGAGGCTGAGATGCAACCCTGCAATATTCATTCCTGCCAAGGTTTGTATATAAAACATGTCACATAAGGGTAACTTTGTTTTGTTGGTGGGAGGAAACTATCTTTGGATCTTTGAAGAACTATTATGGTTAAATATAGTGCTCTTTTTTTCGCACTGGTTTTAGATTGATAACCAATCTTTTGAGTTTTGTCAATGAGTAATCGCTTACCCCTCAGCGCACACACTTCTACTCGAAAAGGAGTTGAGGCAACCATAATGGTAACGGCAGCAAAAAAGTCCCTTATAAAATCAGTTGGCGTTTGTTTGATCCTGGGAAAACGGCCGACATTTCGCGACACCATACCTGGTTTCCCCGTGAATTGGCTTTTGACAAACGACCGCAGAAGTTTCATTCTGATGACGTGTCAATACCCAGATCTTGGTCAGTAGTGCTTCTAATTGGTTGAAGAGCACCACCAGTCAGGAGCAATACCAGATATGGGTATTGGTGCGTCATCAGTATGGAATTTTTGTGGTTGTTTCTCGGATGTCATTTCACGGGGAAACCAGGTGTGGTGTCGCGAAATGTCGACTGTTTCCTTAAATAGGCTACTGAAACTACATGACCATCATTCCAAGTCGCTTTTAATATTTTGTCAAATGTAGAACTTTTAAGGGTCGGTTATTTAAACTAAGTCTATCGTAGACCACGGTTTAGGAAATCTTTGAACCTCCAGATCTCTTCCTTAGTGAGGTATTTTAAGAAGACAACTGCTTTTCTAGGCCACTTTACATGCTTTAATGAAACTGTTCACGATAAGTGGTGTTGACATAAAAGCGTTCGCCAAACTGAAAGTGGCTTAGAACGCGGTTTTGTTAAACACTGGCTAAACTCCGTTTAAATAAATGGCCCTTAGGGACTTAACTCATGCCTAGAAAGAGGAAGAAAAATTCATCGTGATGTGTTTGTCAGTCTTCCTTAAAACGTCGCATCAGGAAAATTCACGTCGTAATTGTGCAGTGATGGCATTGAAATGTACCAAAACGTGGAATTCCCCTTGAGAGAATGTTTGCTTTCCAAACCCTATATATATTTTCTTATATTTTTTGACGTTGTCTTTACCGTCGCTGTTGTCAAAGTCGTAGTGAAGTGGCCCCCTGGTGCTGCCTGCAATCACTAATGAAAGCACCCACAAAAGACTAAGGAAAGATACCGTAAAATTCCGAAAAAAAGCCCCTCCATGTATAAGCCCCTCCAAATATAAGCCCCTCAAACCGGTAACACAAAAAACCCTCCGTTAAATCGCCTCTCCAAATATAAGCCCCCCCGGGGCTTGTACTTGGAAAATTGCCCTCAAATATATAGTAAAACAAAGCAAAAATGGTAGATTTATTGCCAACTATAAAGCTAGCCCAATCGATTTTGAAACGCAAATTTCCCTCCGTAGATAAGCGCCTCCGAATATAAGCCCCTCAAAGAGGGCCTTTGAAAAATATAAGCCCCGGGGCTTATTTTCGGAATTTTACGGTATTTAGGTAAATTCAATTCCCTGATATCATCTTTCATAACTGATTGTCGTGTGTTTTAATCACCATTACCGTAGTGGATGGTGCGTGGTCCATATGGACAGATTGGACCGTGTGCTCTGAAGTTTGTGGCGGTGGAGAACAAACACGATACCGAGAGTGTAATAATCCAGTTCCTTTACACGGTGGTAAAAACTGCACAGGCCCAGCGAGGGAATCAAGACCCTGTAACACTTTGAAATGTTCAGGTTAGTTCATTAGTTAACTTGAATCCGTTGTATAGTAGTTATGAAATTAACCTTCTTTGCCGGGAATCTCATAATCTTGCGGAGAAATACACCACGTTGTTGTCCCTCCACCACCTATTGAAAGATTGTTTCGCGAAAGTACAGTTATTAACATATAAAAAGCGACTACGAAAACGACGAGCACATGACCTTATCTAAATGAGAATCCATCTCATCTTATTCATGAGGTAAAGAATGACGTTTCTCCATATAAACAGGTTGTTACTTCTTCAATAGGCTAGTTATAAGTGTAAGCTCTTTAAGTGCATTGGCTAAGAACCTTTTCCATCCAATTGAACAACTCAGTTTTAAGACGTCAAGAAGACTACAAAATAATGAAGTAATCAATGACGATTATCAAATTTATTTCAGATGGCGTCGAAGTAGCGATTGGACAAGTCCGTGGAACGGTCAATAACGTTATGCTGCCGACACTGTTTCTGTTGGCAAACTTCACCAAGACCCCAAATAATGACACTCATGTTTCCTGGACAGTAAGCGGCCTTCCTGGACCAATCAAAAACTGGCTTAAGTCTGTGTCGATCCCCTTGACAACCCCTGTTTACTGGGCTACTGCTCGAGAGAAGCCTGGTGCCCAGAATGGTCTGAACATAACAAAAGGACGATTTGTATTCAAAACTGTGGTAAATTTTGAAACTGGCGAAACACTGTTGATTGTGCATCGAGGACAAGGGCTGAATGATAGGGGTGTGTTAATGCTGGATGTGGTCGTAAAGGGAACGACGCCAAAACTTCCAGCAAACGTCAATGTTAACATCTCAGATTTTGAAGAGATGTTTATTAAGACAGGAGAGAATGAGATAAGCTCTTTATCACGGTACGATTTTGGGCTTGCTTTGTGCGACATTTAAATGTTTTTAATAAGACAATAACAAGGCGATAAACTTCTTTTGTAACGAAACGTTTTTAGAGGACATGAACACACTAAGGCAAATTTTCTTCTTTCTTTGTTAAAGTAGATGCGGTTCCCAACAATTCAACTTCGGAAAACTTCGGGGGCGGGGGGAGGGGTAAACAAGCTATATTATGAATAGTATTTTTTTACCAGCTTTACACAGACCTGCCCAGAGGTAGTGTGCGCGAACGGGACTCAGGTACCATGCGAGGTGCCATCCCTACCCAATCCCACAACCCGTAAAGTTTGGCCACACCACCGAGGTCTATGACCCCTACTCTTTCGGAACAGTGATGTGAGTCCTTTTGCGTCCCACAAGAACAAATCAGTGAAAGTGCTATGAGACGGAACCTACGGTTTTTCGTCCTTATCCGAGAAGACTAGAAAGTCTAACCATTTGCAGATGTCTTTACAAAGGCAGCACTTTCTGCTCAGTTATTTAAGAACTCTGAGTGTTGGTCCGGCCGGGGTTTGAACCTGCGACCTTCCACCCGGCAGACTGGCGCTTTCCCAACTGAGCTAACCAGGCGGCGGTTAAAATGCAGATCTCGGTGAAAATGGTGAATTGGTTCAAGTTATTTGGTGTGTTTCTTTTCCAGCGTTTGACTGGGAAAGAAAATCCCGTTTTTAGTTCAAGTTATCGGGTGTTTTGAGAAACCGAAGGTTAGAGGCATATCGGAATTCTACTGAAATATCATTTATCGGTTGCAGACGAGTGATGTTTGTGGATGGCAAACCCATTCCTTTCTCTGTCAATTCAACCATTTCCTACTCCTCTGAGGACAAACAGAATGGATCATTGTACAATAAAGTTCGCGTGTCTACTGTGGATATCAGTCGCTCTCGACAGACTGATGTACTGGAAATTGGTTCCACTGCATTGGTTGAAAAAGGTGTGTGATCTATCAAAAAGATTGTTTTCCTGCTCTGGAAATAACATGGCGCGGGCGAGGTTTCGCATTTCCTGGCCTATTTCGATGAGTTTACAACAAGTTTAGATGGCTTTAAAAATTCAAGTGCTGAGTTTTTCTGAAAGCATCCTGTGTTTTAATTTTGTTTTCTGATAGCGCTTAACAAATTCACGTTATCGAAGAGTAAAGGTGAATTGTGTCATTCTGGGAGCCCCTACCTATATCTCCAATTACGTATTGACTATCCCGCGTAGCGGGCTCTTGAGAAAGAGAACGGAGCGCGCCACGGAGACACGCGAGAGGATGTTAGAGCTGTGATAAGACCTTCATTGCCTTGCACTACATGTTTACAAACGACGTCGTGTTTTCTTTGGTTGGCAGTTTTCTCGCCCAACGCGAACACTTATTCCCTCGGTAGCCTCTTAACCAATAGGAATTTTCCGCACTCTGAGAAAGCGGAAAAACATATTTTCATGGGCCTCTCGGGCAGGCGCTCCCTCTCCCCTCGCGTGTCTCCCTCGTACTTCCCGCGATTCTTTCTTGCGCCTCGTACTTTCAAGCGTCTGCCACGCAGGCTACGTATTGACAGGAGCCCTTCGAGGAGCCTGTTTTGTCAGTTTTGTAATATTTTCGTTTTTCTTTTAGTTTCATCTTCTGATCCATGTCCTCCAGGCCTAATACTCCATGCTTCTGCTCAGTTTTGCCAAGGTAAATGATTTGTTTATACAAATGTATAGCTGAAAGGGTTTATAATGAACTTAGAATTAGCAACAGTCTGTAACACTTGAGCACAGGCATGGAAATGATGCGAAACATTTTTCTACACGCAATTAACTTTTCCAAGAAAGGACTGTGATACAAGTTCTAGGCTTAAGAAGTTAAACTGGTGCTAATGTTTTATCGAGACCAATCCTTTTAACCTTAACTAATTTACGGTCTCTCACTTTTCAACCGTTAAAATGTGATTGTGACTGGGTATAGACCTCTTTCATAATGGCGGCCTAGTAATACGTATGAAAAATTCTTTTGCATTTTGCACATGCTAACAAGGTCAGAAAGGCTAATTATCATATTGGCCACCATTATGAAAGAGGTTAATTCAAGTTTAAGTGAATTCATCTACGATCGCTTTTTATAATCCACACCCTCTACTGTTGCAATTCACAATAGTTAAATTGATAGGTGAATTTTCCTTAAGATTTCAATGTGTGCGGCCTTATAACATTTCTGTTATGTTTGGTATTCAGATGTTAATGAATGTACTGCTGACCCAAGTGTTTGCTCCCATTTCTGTATAAACCTGTTTGGTTCATTCCGGTGTTCTTGTCCGCTGGGTCACGTGCTTTCTTCAAACAACAGGACTTGTGAAGGTGAGGCACTTCTTCGGTCTGTGACGTGTTTGGTTCAGTGATCCCTTGTAATACTGACTCGCACTTTTTGATGTTAAACGTACGAAGGTTTGGTTTTCAGTCTAACTTTTCTTCAAGGACAATTATGTTTCCCAAAGATGCCAAATTTCTTGTATAATCTCAACCTCTATAATTAAAAAACCTCTGTGGTGTGGACTCTTGGCTCTTTCCCTTTGGTGTCTGCATCAAGAAGGTTTGCGCATATGATTATTCTCATAGAATATATGCACTGTAAATAATAAATATTATTATTACTGTCTGACTGTGCCAGTCTTACCAGCAAAAGTGTTTGAGCAATGATTTCTCTTATGGGCTAACCTGAGCAGAGTTAATTCATTTTATACTTTTATTTCTTTCTTTATAAGTGATCTCGACATTTTTATTCTGGACCTGATTGTGTCAAAGTTTCCGTACACTTTATCGATCTCTATATTGTTGAAAACAAAACTTGTGAGACTCATAGCTAACAATTCGTTCCCGTAGCTGTCTGGAGTTCGTAAAGACGTTAGCTTTCACCCTTTTTCACCAGATGTTGACGAGTGTGCGCTAGGAACTGGATCATGTCCTTTTGGTGAAGACTGTGTAAACACCGCTGGCTCATTTCGCTGCCGTGGCAGATGTCCTAATGGATTTAATATGACCGACAATGACACTTGCGTTGGTAAAGAGGCTAGCTTCTTTTTCATAATTTTCATCTCATTTCAAAGATTTCCAACTTGGTTTAAGTAGACCATTCGCACGATGGCGTCATTTTATTTATTTATCAACATAGTTTATTTAGTCACTTTACAATATTATCTGTATATTGACTGAAATATTATCTGAATATTGACTGCTGTAACCTTTCCTCTCCGCCCGCCTCGTCTAGCTTTTGCTATTTGCGGGCGAAGATGGCAAAATGATGTGCATGAAATAAAGTATAGTGTGTGTGATTTTACTACTGCGACCAGAATCCTTTTCGATTTTCCTTTCATATTTAACGTTTGATAATCCCAGCGAGGTTTTAATGACAAAAGCCTTAATTTGCACTAGCAATACCTGAAGGATTCTGGTCGTTGTAGTAAAATGACGTCATCTTGCAAATGGCCTATTTTTGTTAGACTAGACCACTTTCACGCTGTTGCTAATTTTTTATGGTCCTTGTCAGATGTTAACGAATGTGAGGCTGCGTTGTCGGAAGTGTCTTCACAACCAAACAACCCATGTTCCCACAAGTGTGAGAATATGCCTGGTTCCTTCAGGTGCTCCTGTAAAGATGGGTATCAACTTAAAGGGAACCAGTGTGAAGGTGAGGAAGTATGATAGCAGGTACGCGTTAATTGTAAGGTTTATAATAATTGATAGTCCCTAAATTGGTCTGCATTTTACCGTTCATCTTGAAAGTCATTTAACTCTGTGATTTGTAACAAAGTCCTGTTTTTCTGAGAGAGTTACAGCGTGAACTATTGCTTCAAGTTTTGGCGGGGTTTGAACTCACATCCTCCCGCTTGGCAGACCACCGCTCTCTCAACTGTGTTAACCGGGCGGCAGGACTTTATGACGTGAGGTTACGTTTTGTGCTGTTTGTTGTAGACATTGACGAATGTGCGACCGAGATCTGTGATCAAGGCTGTGAAAACCAACAAGGAAGCTACCGCTGCTTTTGTAACCAAGGATACCGGAACACATCAGACAGTAAATGCCTTGGTGAGTAGTGGCGCCCTTTTTTCGCTTAATGCCCTTACCATATCATGTTCTCTGGCAGTCACCAGACTCTGATCTGAATGAGTGAGAACTGAGTGCTTGAGTGCTTCAGCCCAATCCAGGCTTTCAGACTATAGAATGCGGCGCGAAGTCAGAGCTAGAGAGCGGGAAAAACGAAAGATGAGGTTATTACGCTCTCACCCTCAACCAAAGCCCCTCGCTGTTTTTCCTGCTCACATCTCCTTGCGTCGTTTCCACAGTCTGAACGCCTGAAAAAAACTATAATGCCTTTATCATTCCTGCCTCTGGCCTCCTCAGCCCCCGCCTCGGTGGTATCTAAACTGAAAAGACAAAATATCCTACTAGCCTGATTAATTTGACCAAAGCAAATTTGAAAGTGTAACCTGTATCAAGCAGACACGTACGGGATTTTCGCTGTTGTCCAATTAACAGAGGTGTCCACAGAGTACAGGTTTCTTTTTCTAAAATATGAGACGAAACCTTTGAAACAGAGCCATTCGTCCGCTTGATACAGGTTCTTCTGTATTTTGCACGCCATCTTTGGGGAAAATATTATTAGTGAATTGTCCCGAATAAAGGTGGAGGTTTGTGTTTGCCCGATTACTTCCTCGCTACAACACCACAGGTTCATTTGTGTCACTCTCGTTAATTCCTGGTGCGTAACGTGCTGTATTTTTTACAGCGATTAATTGCCGCTACCTCTCAGCAGTGCTTCGTTGTGTTTTGTTGAGTAAGGACGACAAATTAAGGAGACCCTGCCTGATTTTAAGTGGCCCATGCCCAAACTTCGGAACTAGTTGATCTTGTTCTCTATCGTCAAACTAGTTTTTATGAGTGAGCGCATACGTTTATTGATAAATCGTTGGTCATAATTGAGCCCGCTGTACCAAGCGCACGGCCGTTAGGCCTGGGTTTAAAACTGTATCCCAGCAACAAGTAGTACATGCTCAATAAAAATCTTTAAACTCGATTCAGTCTTTCTGGACTACGCTAAAGTCGAGCAAGTGAAAAAAAGGCTCCGCTAGCAGGGTGTTTAATTATTAAATACTTTGCGAAACTGGATCTTTTATTGCATTGACAGACGTGGACGAATGTGTTGAGAACAGGACCATCTGTGGTGACCGTCAATGTGCTAATATACCCGGAAGCTTTCAATGTTTAGGCAAGTGTGACGTGGGTTTCAAAAGAACCATGGATGACAAGGCGTGTGTAGGTAGGTATTGTAGTTGCTTAAGGTCCGTAGTGTTAAACACCAACGTTCAGAACATTCACTCCCATGTGAAGACGAGGGAGCTTTAACAACGACGACGGCGACGGCGACGGCAGCGAGAACGTCAAAAAAGCAAGATAGTGATTTAGTCTTCTTTGTTCCTCTGAGATGCATCCCTTTTGCGCTGAAATTCGTTCGACTTTGGTGTAAGCGATCGTTGGTTCAAAATGTCAAACCTTCACCAAAATATTTTAGCAATTTTCTTGCCAGCTATACGTCGGTAACTGCATTCAACCATTTTAGGTCTTCTGTAAAGGTGCGTAAGTAGATTTGGTCGGAGCCTTGTTATCCGAGCCTTGTGAGTTTTCCCTTTTGTCTTTCAGATGTCAATGAGTGTAATGATGGCAAACACAATTGTAAGTCAAACCAGATGTGTATGAATACATATGGTAGCTTCTACTGTGTCTGCCCCAGGGGTTACTCGGCAAAGACAGCCCAGTCCCCTTGCGAAGGTAGGTTGACAAACTGCGGTTTCCTAATCCACTTAGATTCACAGTAGTGGAAATAGTGCTACTCTGATTGCTAACCGTTTGTTCCATCCTAGCCTGCGAGCAAGTTCTCCATTTGGGGGCGTCGCGAGAAGTCACGCGAGAGTAGCACGCGAAGGGGAACGCGAGTGCGAGGCTCTTTGTAAGCCATATAAAATGGAGAGCTTGATCGCAGGCTAATTCCATCCCAGATTCTTTGTCGCCTAGTTAACATGCGAACGCAATTGTTGTTCCGGTCTTCGCACAAGATATTTTGTCTTGTTGGTTAATCACCAAATCACCAATCATCCTTTGAGTAGGATTTCCTAATTTTGCCGAAATCCCCAAAAGCACCTGTTTTATTTAGATACAGTATTCCATTAACTCGAAATGTGGAGCTGTTTCTAAACGAGCGCCACAAACGACAGCCAAACCGTTACAAAGCGGGTAGATTAACTTATTTCCTCTTCTGCAGAGTACAGGCCAAGTGTGTTACTGATTTTGCAAAAGCGCAACCATTGAATTTAAGTGTGAAGAGGAAGTTGGAGTTAGATGCCCGTATTTTTCCAAAGGTCTTCGCGTTCGGCTATTATTACGACGAAACATAGCAAGTTGTCATTGGGGTGATGTTAGTTTATCCAAACCTCATTGCAGATGTGAATGAGTGTGAACAGTTCAAAGGAATCTGTGAGTATCAGTGTGTGAACACTGTCGGCAGTTTTGAGTGTCGATGTCCAGGGGGAGGAATCCTCAACGCAGATCAAAGCACGTGCTCTGGTTAGTATCATACATTATTATATGGCCGAATCCACGAGTGGGTAAGATGTGGCGAATCCTGCCTTCTGATTGGCTACCCGAGCGGGCAAAATGGGCCAACCTTGTTCGCTCGCAATTTTCCGTTGGTTTTTGGTCATCGGTTAAAATGGCCGGATAATGGCTTCTTTTTGCGTTTTTATTTACTTTGACTTCATCTCGGTCCATTAATACACTAAAAAGGACTTAGCCTAGCCTGAATTTCAGACGATTACTTCGAGTCGTATGAAGTAATCGTCTGAATTTCAGGCTAGACTGAATTCAGACAGTATCCCGCCATCTTGACCTATGTACATTATAACAAACGTTGGGCGCTTTGCATTCAGCTCAGAATTCCGGAAATTTTGGTTAGAAATCAAATGGAACGGACCATTTCGGTTCGGTCAGACCGGAATATTTGGGACCACCTTTGAAGGTGGTCCACTTTGACCGGTCTGATCATTTCGGTCGGTCCGACTGAAATGTTCCCCTCCATTTGACAAAATTGTTGACCCCAGTACCACACTTTTGTATCCTGCTCACAAGAATAATAACCAAACGCGCGGTGGCTTGTGTCAATTGGGCACGTGGAAGTTCCGAAATTTCAAAGTGGAATTTTTGTTGAACTGTAATATGTTTTATGCGGGATGCGTAGTTTGGCATAGTTGTACGCGTCTGGCTTGGGTAAGTCTGAAATCTCTTTCTTCATTGTGTTGTATTGGAAACTGTAGAACAATTTAAAATTGCCTATAAAAAGGTCGCTTAGTGCGTGAATCTCAATTAACGTCTTTAATTTTTTATCCGACCTCGTTCCCAGAGATCTCTCCTACCCGCCCTACGGAGCGAAAGAGAGAGACCCTGGAAAACGCTGGTCACGTGGCTCCAGAACAAAATTAATTCTGAGGGAGGAGTCCTTCGTCTCACATTGTTTTTGTCTGGTTTATTCGCAACGTTCACATCATGCAGTGATCGCAACAGCAAGATAGATTTGCTAACCCTACTCTAACTCTCTCTCTCTCGCTCCGTAGGGCGGGTAGGAGAGAACCCTGGGAACGAGGTTGTTTTTTATCCTCCAATTTTTTATTTCGCTCAGCATGTATTTGCATAGAGCAATTGTACTACTAAGCGCTAATTCTACTGATAGCTGTTCTCGTTGTCGTTGTTGTTATTCAAGAATTAAACAATAACGACTTTCACCCCTTGGGAATGAGTGAAACCAAGTTTCAAATCGCCTTGGGAGATGGGTTGAGTAACAGTCCTATTGTTTCCACTCTTTTCGCAGGTGTGGACGGCTGTGCAATTGAGAACCTGAAATGCGAGCAACGTTGTGATTTTTCTGCTCAGGGATACAGTTGTTCCTGTTCGCGTGGGTATCGACTTGCTGACAACAAACAGGATTGCATTGGTAAATTAAAGAAAAATAAACTAGACTCGTTTTTCGACTTCGAGGCCTGCACATATGACGTTAATTGGCCGGCATACGGTAGAATCCTTAACTCATTTAACCCTTATTTTATACTACTAATGCATAGTTCCGAAGAATCGTCCTTTTTATTTGTCATATTTTTTATAAAAAAAAATGTAAAAGCGTAAGTTCTTTACTGCTTGAATGACTCAACCACCATTTTTCTGTTGATGAATATATTTTACTTAGATGTGGATGAGTGCTCGTCTAACGAGACCAACTCATGTCAGTTCGCCTGTATTAACACCATTGGAAGTTACAAATGCCAATGTCCAACCGGATATCACCTCAGTGCTGACGGCAAGAAATGCCAAGGTAATACTATACAAAGTGGTATCCGAATAACCTGTACGACAGTGAGGGGAGGGGTAGGTGGGCAGTTTCCCAGAAACGTATGATGATCCCTATGATCCGACGACGGTTTCCTACCAATACAGCCTTTTCCAGGGGCACCCAACGACGGTTTCCTCCTAAATGCATTGAGAACACTTTTTAAGGCTATCCAGAGCACTTAATGCATGCTTTTTGGAACTATAAAACTTGTATCTGTTCGGTCATCCTAGGGGAACTTGAGCCTTTTCGAAATAATTAGGGCTTAAGTATTACTTTCCCGAAAATTTTAGATGCAATTTAATGTTTTGCGAAAGTGAGAATTTTTCTTTATTCCTCTCTACATCGNACGTATGATGATCCCTATGATCCGACGACGGTTTCCTACCAATACAGCCTTTTCCAGGGGCACCCAACGACGGTTTCCTCCTAAATGCATTGAGAACACTTTTTAAGGCTATCCAGAGCACTTAATGCATGCTTTTTGGAACTATAAAACTTGTATCTGTTCGGTCATCCTAGGGGAACTTGAGCCTTTTCGAAATAATTAGGGCTTAAGTATTACTTTCCCGAAAATTTTAGATGCAATTTAATGTTTTGCGAAAGTGAGAATTTTTCTTTATTCCTCTCTACATCGCGTTTCATCTCTACATCGGTTTCCTTTTTACTACGAAAAATAGCGCAACCTGGGGAGTAAAATGTGAAATATTAGACTTCAGAAAATTGTAGCGGATTTATTGGAAAAGCTTCGAAAGTTGTACATGAATAGAATCGCCATCTAGAAATTTTTGGCCGTGCTCAAGTAATAGAAAATTCTAGGCAATATTTGCTTCTCTGAACAGATATTTTACAGAAAACAGTCGTTGGGTGCCCTACTTCTCTTGCGGCTTGTTCGCGCGCAAGTAGGAGAGCTCTTTGTGTCTCATCAAACGTTTAGTTGTATGAGGATAATGGTTCGTAAATGTGCTACAATCCCACGATTGTCTGAGGCGTTTGTTAATTCTGTTTTTTGGTTAGAGAACATTCTGTACGTTGTTATGCAGGTCCAAAAGGTGTCCGTCTGGCTTTCATTTTTCTAACAGCGATTGTAATTTGGTTTCCGCGAAAACATTAGTTCGAAACCACGGGTTAAGGAACAAAACGTTCTCACATTGTCATGTAAACACTACGGATAGCATTGCAGTTCCTTATCGTAAACCAGACAGATGGAAAGTCTTGCAGTTAGTAACTTATAAAACGCTTACATTTTGGAGCCAAATAAAGCATTCATAATAGTAGACAAACCTTTGTTGAGATGCTGTTTTGTTTTTTCAATACAACCTTTTACATAGACGTAATTATATTTCTCTTAGACGTGAATGAGTGTGCTCTTACGAATGGGCCTTGCCAGCAGAATCAGTGTTACAACACCCGAGGAAGTTATCAGTGCCTGCCTTCTTCCTGCCCTCAACAGTATCATCAAGTTGGAGGCGGGTATGTAACTGAAGTAGTGCCGAGTTTTCTCGAACGAGCGAGATCCGATGATTCTCCGATCAGTAACGGTTGTTGCGGGTCGTGTGTTTCTGGCTGAAATTCTCCCTTAAGGTTGATTTGCATTGACGCGTTTTTGGCTAAGCAAGTTAACTCACGTAAGTAAAATGGAGGCGAGATAAAAAGTGCTGAGCTTAAACAAGGAGTTGAGCCAGGTTAAACTTTTACGCTTACGAGCGACCTTTCATGCATTGTCTCTATTTTATTTGCAAACGTAAATTTTACGCATGTACGTACGTGAAAATTACGCGACACTGGAAATCAACACTTAGTTCATTTTCCGAAATGATTGATTGAAATACTTGGAAATATTCTGGGTATTTTAGTCTTCATTGCCTTTTTTTGCTCCTTCTAGGTTTTGCGTCAATCAGTGCTCGGTCCCTGGCTACTGCGCACCTCAAGCCTTCCGTCAAGAAGTGCTTCCGTTGCCACTCGAATTTCCCGCCAATACCAACATTGCGCGATTAATCCCATTTTTCCCGCCATATATGGCCTCTCTTCAGTACTACTGCCAGTTCCAGTATACCTTTGAAGTCCAGCCCTCTCCTTTTGGTATCAGGCTACTTGCAAACGAGGCCATGATATACACGAAACAGAAACTAGAAAAGGCGGGAATACACAAGCTGCGCGTTACCGCGGAATTGTTTTATATGGATGGGACGCTGGCTTGTAGGACTGTGTTTACGGTGTATATAGATGTAGCTAAGTTTAGTTTCTAAATACTTCTATCCTAGCTGCTTCAAACTTTCTACGTAACTTTGCTTGATAAATAAATATACGTCCGTTTATTTAACACTTGCAAAGCTCTAACGAGAGCGCATTTCTCAGTAGCCCTTCCTAGCAAAAGGTAAAATTTCTTGGCTTAGGCTTATATCTTTTAGTTTACAGTCTCATTCCCCCGGTAATGAAACCTCCCAACAGCAAAAGTACACAGCCGATTGTCCGACCAGTAGAAATTTCCTTAAAAGAGAGACTCCAATCTGTGTTATGGAGGTGTCGACGGTATTTGCTCCATGTGGCAGAGAGCTGTCAACGACATTTCAGCTATCCTTACATTACCGTTTCACTTTCGCGTACACCATGAAATCGGAATGAAAAATAAGACAGGTAGCTTTTTAACCCTTTCACTGCCAAATGTGGCCAAAGGCAAATTTTGACCAAACATCCAAATTTCATTTCCTAAAATTTTGACAAACAAATAGCATCATGTAAAAGAACAGGCAGAGAGCTTTCATTTGAATGGTCACATCATAGGATTTCGTCCACACACTCAAAAGTTTAAGTCACCTTACAAAACTCCATCAAGCACTCTGGCAGTGAAAGGGTTAAAGAGACATGAAGTATAATTTTAAAAATATTTTTATTTGGCTTTTTACTTTTCTAATACTCTTGAACATCTTATTTAAATATTTTACTACGCATTTTCATTAAAGTTAAAGGATGTTTTTTACCATCTGATATTTCTTTATGTTGTAGTCAAGTTTATTATACAGGCCTTTAACGCATAAAGATATACTGTTACATTAAATCTCACTTTGGTACTTTTGGCTTCTCGTTCTCCTTTCCCTTCTCTCTAAGTGTACTATATTTTCTCAATTACAGTAAACGCCCCTGGGGTGGGGGTACTCCTTATCATTAGGATTAAAAAGTAAATTCAGTTTAATTCTTTTTGTTAACAAGTTGATGATTGGATGCTCTTAAAATAACAGAGAAAATTGTCCGAGAAAATGCTTTTGAACAACAAAAAAAGAAACCCCGGTTAAATTTAACCCTGGGTTAAGCGCTAATCGGCCTTCTAACAACTGGGCCCTGGATGACAACAAAGTAAAACTACACTTAAAACGTGTATTCGCTCTTTTCCAAACTTTATCCATCAATCTTGTGTTGTGTTCAGGTACTTACTAGAGCGGTTTTCATTTGAGTGTCGAAAAGTAATTGGTTTTGCACTTTCTACACGATGCGATTGGCTTAAAAGATTCGCGCCACCTTTTCATCCAATCAGAAGTAAAACCAAAGCCAATTGTGACGCGCTCGCATGCATGTTCCCGCGCTTTGCGTCAGCCACATGTAATTACTTCGAGTTTTGATTGGTTCAATGTATTGTCTGTGTCCTATGTGATTGGCCAGAGTAATTACTTTGGTTTTGGTTTTACGACACTCAAACGAAAACCACTCTAAAGCGGGCGCTTGAAATTAGGAAGTTTGATATCGCAATCGTGCAACGACGGCTAAGAAGGAATGAAGCGTGATGTACGTGCAAAGTTACTGTTTTGCTAATCTAACGGCCTGTTTACACGGAGGTGGGGGACCCCAGGTAGGTGAGGTAACCCGCTTAGGTGGGGTAACCCGCCCGTCCATATAATCTCTCATTTTAATTTGATCGCGTTTGCATGCCTGGTGGGGTGACCCGCCACTAACCTCACCTACCTGGGGTCCCCGACCACCGTGAAAACAGGCCCCAAAACTTTTGCTCTTTTGCCGTTGCCGTTGCCGTCGCTGTCGTTGTTGCATGATTATTGTTGTGATCCAAAGATTTTGCATACCATGATAACCTTTGCTACCTTTATTTAGTGAAAATCCATGTTTCCTACCGTCAATACCCCAGACTCTCCGTTTGACCACTGCTGGTGCAACCCAGTCGTAACTTGTTAAGTTGCATCGAGGTTCGTCCGGGTTGCATCATTCAACACTGAAAGAAAAAATTTTTCCATCCATTTTTGGTTTAATACTCGATGTTCGACTTACAGTTACGATATCTTGAAGTATAAATTTCAGTAGAGCAAAGGCGGAGGTATTGTACTTGTTTTTTCTGTAAATTGTAAAATTGTATATTCATTGTAATTTGTTTACCCGGAATTCTCAAGAACAGGACTCAGAGGCGACAGAGCGTTTTGAAACGTAGGGGTGGGAGGCGGGCTCACCTTCCACTCAGTCATATGCATTCAGGGGCACCCAACGAGAATATAGTTCAAAAACAATTAAACATAGCAATGTTGAACGTATTTTAGTATTTAAACCGTAGATATATGCATATTTTTATCGCCTAAAAATCTTTCATCTGTTCGGATTTCCTAGCGGAAAGTCTAGTGATCCGAAAATTATAGGGATCAAAACTTACCTTTTCGAAAATTTCATCCAGAAAAAAGGCTCCCGAAAATTTTAGGTGACCTTTTTAGGGTAAAAATCCGTTAAAAATGGACAATTATATCTTCTTTTTTTTTGGGGGGGGGGGGGGNTGTTCCGAAAATTCTAGATCTCCAATCGTCTTCCGAACAGAAATTTTCCAAAAATTGTCGTTGGGTGCCCTTGCGCATTCCCCTTCTCAAACTTTCCAAAATGCTCTTTGCGTTGTTCGTTGGCACAAGCAATCTTCACCGTGTCTAGTGACTGTCCTTAATCGTTTTGACATAATTCATCATGATCAGTAGCTAGTTTCCAGGGGCGGATCCAGGATTTTTTTTAGGAGGGGGTGCACTCGTCTCTCGCTCTACTTCAACACCAATAAACCACATAGTTTTTTTTTTTTTTTGCAAAATACCAGTTGTATTAGAAACCGCAGGTCATCTCAGGGGGGGGGTGCGCACCCCCAGCATCCTCCCCCTAGATCCGCCCCTGGTTTCTCAGAAGGTCCTGCTTCATTGTGCTTCTTATGTAGTTCTTGTAGTCGTCTGAGTGCAGAAAATGTGCGCTCCGAAGTCACTGATCATTGTCAAATACATCAGTAAAAGTGTTTTTCGGCACTTAAACGTGGAAGGGATTGGAGTATTTGGATGAGATGAACCCGAGCAAGTGGAAATATTTTTGGATCAAAATCTGAATCTTTTGGAGGAGGTCATAGTGCTAGTCTATTAGCATATCATGTAACACTACATTTAATCTCCCGAGCTTTACACAAGGAGCGGTTCCACTTATCAAATGCCCGACTCTGACACCTTATCACCGCTGTCTTTCCCGACATATCTTGGAACCACATTCTCTTAGAGTAAAGGTAAGATTGTTGGTTCATTCTTTTTTTACACAGATTTAATATACTTCACATACGGTGGTTTGTAAGGACCTGTTTAAGGGACACGTTTCAAACGTCAAAAAAATTGCGACATTTTTAGACGCAGATCGGGAGGAGAGAGGCGAATAAAAGCTGAAATGTACACACCATGTCTGAGACATTCGCGTCCCCTATTTGATCTTAAATAGCAGTGATTTTGTTAACTGACTCACCGTCCTACGTCCCCCACACATAAAAATCCCCAAAGACGTGCTGCACCTTAATATAGTCTTCGTTGTGCTTTACAAAAGAATATGTTTTAACTGCATGTCTGGTCACGTAAAGGTCCAAGCATTTTCAATTTAGGACTTACTTATTGTTTTTGAACTGGGTCTCAATGGTTCTGGAGTGGGACTCATCATTTGTTCACAAGATGAGTCCAAGGACTCACCATAACTACATTTTTAACTGAAAAATTAACTGAAACAAGTAAACAAGCAGCACTGTATGATTTCCATTTCATTCAATCGCAGCCACTGAAGCAAATAGCTGAAAGCAAGATATCCTGAACTGAGGCAGCACAGCGATTACATTTTGAAATGAGGTACAGTATTGGCAATTAAATTTTTCCCAACATGTGAAGTAAAGTAAAGTTAAGTAAAACTTGATTTACATAGTGGAGCCCATTCAGCTCTAAGGCTGGTCTCCATAGGGGCCCTGTATCTTAAAAAATTAATTTGCATCAAGAATTTTCCTGAACTATTACATTTAAAAAGCCTAATAAAAATACAATAATAGAATTTAAGAACTACATTAAAAAGCCTAAAAATACAATGCAAAATCACATTTAAAGCCTAAAATGTAATAAAATATAAAGTTATGATAAAAAGAAATGTCTTGCTCGGCGATAGAACATTTGAATGTTTTCACTCTTCACAATGTTTAAAGGGAGTTTGTTAAAAATTTTTGTGCCAGTAAAAAGGAAGGTCCTTTTCCCAAAATTCTGTTTAACGTTTGGTAGGGATATCCTCATACTTTGCCTTGTGGAATAATTGTGAATGTTCGAAAATCTAGTAAAATATAATGAAAAGTAACTAGGGACTAATAAGTTAAGACAGAGAAAAACTTGTAGTAAGAGGGTCTGCTGGAAAGAGTCGGCCAGTGCAGCTGCTCTATTGCTTCAGATGAGCGAGAGCAATGTGTGATAATCCGTGCAGATCTATTCTGTAGGCACTGTAGTCGATCTATATCTGGCTGTAGAAGGTTACTCCAGGAAATCTCACAGTAATCAAATAATGGAAGAATTAAAGCGCTGTGAACAAGTGTTGCTGCCTCTTTTGTGACGAAACTTGTAACACGGACCAGGATACTAACTCTTGACGCCACCTTTTTACACACATAGTCCGTGTGAGCCTTCCAAGTCATAAAGTTGTCAAACACCATGCCTAGGTATTTAAAAGTAGTTTCACAAGATATGGACTTTCCGAGAAGATTAAGATTTAAAATGCAATCACGCTCTTTATGCCTTTGAGATGTAAATAGTACACACTTGGTTTTTGAAACATTGAGAACAAGATTATTGTCTTCTAGCCATTCAGACAAACACTGAAGATCTTAGTTTATGTAATGTACAGTTGGACCAGCAAGATAGAAAACTGTGTCATCAGCAAACATATTTACAGAACAGTGTTTGATACGACATGGTAGGTCATTAATGTAGACAATGAATAACAGGGGTCCGAGGATGGACCCCTACGGCACTCCAGAAGTTATGCCAAACTCTTCAGATGACTGAGAATCAATGTGCACAAACTGCTTTCTTCCTGTGAAGTAGTTCTTAAACCATGGAAGGCTTTCATCACATACACCATAGTACTCTAATTTGCTAAGCAAAATGTCATGGTCAACTGTATTGAAAACCTTTGCCAGGTCAATAAACACAGCACCAGTGACTAAGCCATTATCCATATTCATGAGAATCTCGTCTGCAAAATAGGTTACAGCCGTCTCAGTTGAGTGCATTCTTCTAAAACCGGATTGTGATTTACAGAGCAAGTTATGTTCGTCAAAATAACTTGTGTAAAGACATTATTATTAACAAATAATTTGTTAAGTTAAGTAATTTTGAAAGTTTTTTTTTTTAACAAATTATTAGGTGCGATTTGTACATAGGACTTCAAGGATTAAGACAGAATCCATCAGGAAATTGAGTAACTTTAATTTTCAGTGGACAAAAATCTTGTACCAGAATAATTTAAAGAATGTTGCATTTCTTTTTTTACATTTTTCAAGGGCTTTATGTAATAGATCATCTGTAGAAACACCAAAGAAAATTTTTCAGGGAAGTCCAAGAACATAATGTCAAATTTCACGACAATTGTGATCATATATGGGTAATATTCTAAAAATTTCATGTGTAAGATGTAATTTTGTGAAATTTGACATTCATTTTCTCAGGCTCCCTAAGAAATTTTTTTTGGTGTTACTACAGATGATTTGTTACACCTTTGGCCCTTGAAAAGACAGAATGCAACATATGCTTTAAATTATTCTGGTACAAGATTTTTGTCCACTGAAAATCAAAATTAATAATATCCTGGTGGATTCCATCTTAACAGTCATTGTTTTTAGA
>CALNXI010002990.1:42617-56898 GCA_942486025.1 Porites evermanni
CCATGCCGGATAGGGCTTCTGTTGACACGGCATAGAAACAGTTACACGTATTTCGGCGCGATTTTTGTAACGGAGCGAAGCTGCTCCACGCCGATCTTTAAACTGGAGAGTCACATATCGGAAAGGTGCTCATATTATACTGGCTAGCTTTTCGTACCGACACGAAAACCTTTATATCCGGTATATTGTGGATATAGCCTTAATTAATCTAAATAGGCCAGTTATTTAAACGGAGTTTAGCCAGTGTTTGACAAAACCTCGTTCAAAGCCATTTTCAGTTTGCCGAACGCTTTTATATGAACACCATTTATCGTGAAAAGTTTCATGAAAGCATATAGCGTTGACTAGAAAAGCAGTTATCCTCTTAAAATAGCCCACTAAGAAAGAGATCTGGAGGTCCAAATATTTCCTAAACCGCGGTCTAAGTTAGACTTCGTTTAAATAACCGACCCAAAGTGTTCCACGTCAAGAGACATAGTGGCACAACTGCCTTGTTTTAGGTTTTAGCTGATTTTATATATATATAAAGAGACTCTTGTCAAAATGTATTATAACTCACAGTATTCTTTTAGTTCCTGCTTGTTTCCCGCAAACCTCGCTTTTCTAGTTAGTTTTCTGTAAGGTATTGCAAATAAATAAAATTGAGGTTGATCTTAATGGACTCTGTGATAGTAACTAACAGACCGTTCAATACTTGTCCTCTTAGTACAGTAGCTTTAAAGTGAATGAGAGCGTGTTGACGTCGACCTTGTTTTGACACAGACTTCATGCTTAGTATGAAAATCGTGCTGAATAATTGGTACATAGCGTAAGTCAATGATTTACGTACAATCAAACCTTCTATAAAATACGAACGCCGGAACAGATCCAAGTGTCTGCATTACACTGATTACAAATGTTGTCCCTATTATTGAAGTGACGATTGTTTATTTTGAATATTAGTTTGGTGTATTTGCAAAAGTTTACTCTCTGTCTGTAATAGAGACGTGTCTTTTTGGAGATATTCGACTGTAATAAACTTGGTATTATAACAAGGTCAACGTTAACCTCTCTTCCACTGTACTGCGGTATCAGGCAATTCCCACCTGTGCCGTTACTCTCTAATAGAACCCCTTTTGTCTTGCCTTTGTATCTAGTCCCCATTATTTCGCGCGGCATATGCGTTGTGGGTCAAGTGTTCCATGTGAATTTGTTTCGGATACGTCACTGAAATATATTGAGGCCTGAGACGCCGTACAGGAACTGGGCAAGATCCCGTCCACATTAGTGCTTCTTTGTTTGACCCCGATTTCAGTTTTCTCAGTCGCGGTATGACTGTGCAAATAAACGTGACCGATCCGCGCCAAGGTGTCGCAAGTCTGGTTTGAACACTGGTTGTCCCACTGTTTCAGCTGTTTGTGCGGTAGGGCTCTTTGTAGACTTGGCGAGCGGGGCGAGCCTTGTTTGGCCGCGAGCGACGAAGTCGCGAGAGGTCGCGCCATATGAAATCCGACGAAGGACTTTTTTGAAAGTCTAGGCCCTTTGCGGCAAGCGACGCTCTCCAACGAGGTACGAAGTGCGGAGTTAAAGAAAGACCTATTATTAATTTTTTTCTGTTTCTTGTTAATCAATATAGAGCCTATCTTGGGATGTCTGTGCATATCCTTAGTGCCGTGGTACATATTTTGCGGAACGAAAATGTATCGAAAATGTAAGGATAACGCGATCGAAACAAATCGTTGTTGAAGTTTTCCCCGGGTTTTAAACAGTTCGCACGGCAAAGTGAACTCCTCTGGATCCAGTGGTCGATTTTTTCATACAAGGCGCATGCCTCGCTAGGGGTTTGTCCTTTCCACCATCAGTGACTGTTTTTTTCGGCAGATAGATCAGTGAAATTGCTGTTGGGAGAAAAGAGATTTGCAGATATCACCGAAGGACTCGAAGCCGAGTCTTCCATCCGAAGACCTAACCTGAAGGCTTGAATAGAAACGCTCATTCTTTGTTTGGAACTGTTGCAACTATCGAATGCTTCGGGGATAACTAATTACTTGTTATTGCAACACTATTTGTGATTTCCGAGTTGGGCCTGGGCACTTTATATATGCGTTCTTCTCTCAATCCTTGCGATCACAGTGACTTTTTTCCGTGAAGGCAGCCATTAAATGATGTAAATGTATTCAGAGCTAGAGTACAACACTTTTGCAATGTCTTCTTTAAAAGATGCTACGATGAACCCTAACTAAAACATAATTTGGTTTGCCAGTCTTATATATAAAGAAACAGAAAATTACTGTTGTAAATCAATATTTTTAGACCAACAGTTGGCCAAGTCACGTTTCATAAACGTGTCATGTTACATTATTTTGGCAGGGGCATTGGGGGAGAGGGGTGCATACATTGTGGAAATGACTCAAATTAAAAATGATGCTAATTGGTTACGCAAAAATAATTTGCATATTTGTCATCATAATCTGGAAATTACAACTCCAACTTAAAAAAGGAACCCATTTTTCTCATTGATTCTATAATAGATTCATAAGTAGTGATGTACCACTCCCCAGTATCTATACTCGCAGCAAGCATTTTACTTACATTTTGTAACCTCTATTCCGTAGTATTGGTGTGTATCAGAAAAAAGATCAACCTCGTCCCCAGGGCTTTTCCCTTAAAAAATGGGTGGGGCGGGCGCTGTCGCGCCCCATCCATTTTTTAAGGGAAAAGCCCTGGGGACGAGGTTGAAAAAAGATTTTAATGGGAGACGAAATCTGTTAACAACACATCAAACATTCCTTGATCTCTTCTCAAGTTTCCGTTTTGTCTTTTGTTTTAATCAAACCACGACCTCCGTGAGGAAGTAATACACAACATTCCGCAGTACATTGCTCTGTTGAAGTTACTTGACCTATATCTAATCTAATCTAGAGGTGTCTAAGAATGCACAATATAATATCGCGTTCACGAAGTTAGTTGAAAAATACAACAGTTTTATGCACTGACATCTGCATAGAGACGGCTCGTCCGGTGTGCTTCTTCACTCGGTACTCCACGCCAATATCGGTTGTCCTGTCGTAGAAAGAACAATGAAACTCGATTACATTACTCTTCTTGTTACATTTACGGCACGTGACGCCGTCGCCATTTAAATCCAAGGTAAAAAGCCTGCCACAGAACTTGAGAATCCGTTGTCCGTAATTCTGCCATTCTACCAAGCACATAACGTCATGTTTGATATAGCCACAAGGACATTTGAGAGAGAGCGTTTCCAGCGGCATGGCTTCACGTCGCTGTTAGTAGAAACAGAAATTTTCAAAATTGGTCAATAATTTATAAAAAGCAAGGAATTCAAAAGCGGAACTACAATCAATAACCGGGAACTGAAGAAAGCCCCAGCGACATCAAAAGGAGTAGCCTCCCCGTACCAATTTGGTATTTTGCCTATCCATTTTTATGAATATTTATTTTGCATTCGTAACCAATGTTTCCACGCGAAAACTTTTCTCAATCTCCCTGCCCTCCCCACCGCAAAGTTTGCCTCTAGAGTTTTTCCTTGTAAATCCCTTGCACCCAACTCTTAGCATTTTCCCACCGTTATTAAAGAGTCCACAGCTTTTACTCTCAGAAATTGAGGATATGGAATGGAGTTTTTGACGAGTGAAGAGGATGAATGTAACGGCGACTGGGACAAGGATCATTCACTCACTTCTTAGCAGCAGATTGCTTAACAAATTTGATAGATAGCTACATTTCATAGTCGTTGGTCATTTCAATAGTATAAGCCCTTCGACTTCCTTTTGCCAATTCTCAGTAATCTTAACTTCCGGTTTTGCTTTCCGTTTATATGCATTTATATTGCTGTATTCTTTAGTGTTATGATTATCTTTCTCAGGATTTCAAGAAAGAAATTCTAAATATGAAAGAGGACTAAAGCCTTTCATAAAGGGGAAACATTTATGAAAAATCTTTCTTTCCGTATTGATTTCCAGCCAAGCTTCCGTGAGACCATAGTTAGTAGAGGGGACGATGCGTGGACAAATGATCTAAGCATTTTTTTTCTCTTGTACACCAAATTATCATTCGTGCATTTTTTGGTGAGTAAAAAACAAGTCGTCCTTAGCTTGTATCACATTGGTCCATATTTAGAAACTGCTTCGTAAGCTCGCAGTCTATTTCACTTTCTTTTCTTTGTCTTAGCCTAGTTACTATAAAAGCACGACAAAAAATGGGAGACAGAATTCCGTTGGTGTTTTTTTTTTCCCTTTTTTCTCTCTTACCTTTGTAGATTGACAGGACCAGGTCTCCAGAATTCCGCGAATTGCTCAGGAATCAAAGGTAAAGAGTATAAAATATACTCTACGTGGCTTGCAAACGCGGAAGGCCTTCCGGTAAGAAGTTCATGACACTGTACGAGTGGTTACAAAGTATTCCCCAACCCTCGTTCCCAGGGGCCTCTCGGCAACAGGCATACTAGAAAACTAAAAGACCCTGGGGACAAGGTTAAGCATTCCAAAACCATGTAAAGGAATAATTTTAATAATTTTAGATCTCTGTGACTGAGAAGCAGTACAGGCTCCCAAGCAGGCGTTTTTAGGGAATTCGTATTTCAGCTCTCCCTCACCGCGTTTTGTGGGAACTGGGGAGGGATGGGTTGCAGAAACTGACAACTCCCCTAAGAACGCCTGTGTGGGACGCTAGGACGGAACATCAGGCGTTCTTGGGGATACTTTTTCTGTCAAAAATGGTATTTAAAAGGGTAAGGGGTTGGACCTCGGGGCCGAGCGTACCCGAGTGACTTATATTTACTCAATGCCCAAGAAACAACAACCGCTCAGCTGCTAAGCCACTCTTGTTTTCCTGATCGCTTGGTAATTCTAACTGAACATACAACGCTTTAAAGAGGACAGGAAAAAGTTTTTCGTGAAAATTTTAGGCATTAAATTTTTTTTGGAGACCCTTCCCGCTACTTAGCATATTGCCACATTATATTGAAAAAAAAAACTAACCATATGCCGTTTCTTAGTCATTGAGATAGCTTTCTTCTAAGTTTTTCCTTTTTTGCCTTTTTCCTTAAAACAAACTCGTTATATCCTGGAAGGAAGTACTAAGCTTGCAAACGCGGAAGTTTAATATTCAAGGCTCCCCCCTCGAGGTTCGAGAACCCTAACCCTATTTAAGGGCTAAGAAAGCGAAAACTGGTACCCTTTTTAAGGCCCAAAGCCGAAAAATGACACCTTATTCAAGGAAAAAACAAAATTATTAATAGCATGAAACTATCTAAGGACCACACCAGGGACACAGAAACAAAAGGGTAAAAAAAGATACCCTATTTAAGGACCTAGAACCTCAAAAACCATACCCTATTCCGCGGCACGTACCTATATAGCCCATATATGGGAGTACCCCCCCCCGGGGGGGGGGGCTATATAGGAAGCATCTGGTGCGGGCGATCTCGGAGAACAAGATAAGGCGTGCTGCCGTATTTCTATGACTCTATCCCAGTCCTATCCATTTCTTGGCCATACAAGGATATAAAAAATTCCTTCTGTCCTGAAAAGAAACGAAGCCCGTCATACAGACTAGAGAAACCGAAAGGGGTATATCTAGTGAAGAAAACTCAAGGAGTGTAAGCCGATAAAGGTGCCGCTGAGAAAAAAATGCTGTCTCCTGAAATGTAGATAATCTTGTTCCCTTTCCCTTTTGAAAGCCTGGAGGCTGTCGTCGTCAAACGAAGCGAATAGGCTACGTGACGCGTAAACCAGGAAAACATATAGTTCCTGTCACCTGATATTGCAGGAAACTATCCCTTTTGGGGGCTCTTCCGGCAAGTACTTCCGCTTTTCCGCATTGCTTGTACCACAATTCTTTGCCAGCCCAGGGCGTTGTAGGCGCGGTTACAAAGCACCCTTCCCTCTTGTTGTGCATTTGCATGTTTCGGAATAATTTTAGGTCTTTTGTAATGTCGTGTGACTTGGAAAAAACAACGAGCAAGCGTAACGGTTGACAAACTGGTGCCTGNTCACCTGATATTGCAGGAAACTATCCCTTTTGGGGGCTCTTCCGGCAAGTACTTCCGCTTTTCCGCATTGCTTGTACCACAATTCTTTGCCAGCCCAGGGCGTTGTAGGCGCGGTTACAAAGCACCCTTCCCTCTTGTTGTGCATTTGCATGTTTCGGAATAATTTTAGGTCTTTTGTAATGTCGTGTGACTTGGAAAAAACAACGAGCAAGCGTAACGGTTGACAAACTGGTGCCTGAAACTGCAATAATATGGATACTTGCGTGAAACGGGTGGCTATCTTGATGGTTTTTACATCAGTTGTACTTTTTCAAGGTGCGTATTGAATATTATCACTTCCTTTGGTGCACTGTTTTATTTATAACAGATGTTTAGCGTGTACTTGCCCGCGCGCTCTTCTTGCAACCACTTTGTGATTATAAAAAAAACTGAAAAGGTAAGAAATCTTAAAAATAATAAACAGGCGTGACACGTCAAACATATTTTAAACTTTTATAAAAATAAAAAACCTTAATACTGATCATGAAGCTTGAATTGTTCATTCTAAGCGACACAGGGTGTACGTGTAGCATACGAAATAAGCTGTAAACTTTTGTATGTTAAAATACGTCGTCAGCATTTGTAATATAAAGCGTATGGCCGTAAATACTTGTCTTTTGTTATTCTTTGCTTAAGGTAAATCTATATTTTGATATTTAAAGATTTTCCTTGCTTAGTTGTTGTTCAATTGGTCCGTTTGTTATACTGAACTGAATGTTAAACCGTCATTACTGATATGTGATCATCCATGGTCTTGCCAGTGAAGAGCCGTGGGCATCGTTTTCACATCATTCATAAGCCTGTTTAGATCATTTTTGTAAACTGTTACCTGTTACCTGTTTTTAAAAATGGAAATGATCGGAAATAGAACATAAAGTACATGTACTGATGTGGATCTGATGTCCAGATGTACATTCAAAAAATACCTGTAGCTTTGAAGAATTATGATCAGTGTTGGGAGTAAAGATTACTTTTGAATTTATGTTTTAAGTCTGTGATAAATTTGTCATTGAAAATCCTTTCGTTATCTTTAGAAAAGTTACTAAAAGGTGAATGTTTGAGATTGTTATCACCTGTTCAAGCTGAGAGTAATATCTTTTTTTGGAGTTGATAGCCTCTGTAGAACAAAAACTTGAAAAGTATTTTGTTTTGTTTTGTTTTGTTTTTTTTTGTCCTGAATTTAAAACCTCGGGTGACCCAAAAACACTGCCCCCCAGTCCATGGATCCCCCTATGGACCTGGTCCACGGACCACTGTACGGACCGGTCTGCGGACCCCCCCTTTATGAGCCTCCCATAAAGACAATAATAAAAATGACAATTAGAGATTTGGCTTACCGTTTGTTTTGTTTTGTTTTTTGTTATTGTTGCCTCCTTCACTGTGGTGATGAAAGGAGGACCTGTGTACTTCGAAAAAGACCGATAACTTAGCTAACTTGTGTAGTCGCTGCCGGCCTCCAATTGCCTCCGCCATTTTGTTTGGTTCAATGCTCCTCATGTTCAGTGACTCGTCCCAGACTTCAAAAATACGACACAGTATCTCCCTTTTTCTCTCTCAGGAATTAATACCTCAAGACAGCATTTTCGTAGTATCCATAGGGAGATTTTCCCAGTTTGGCCGGGTGTCTTGAAAAAAAGGACCCCCTAAGACCCTCCACCGAATGGCTCTAAACTTTATTGATTAAGGTTAATCAACTATCAGGTCAGTTTGTCCAGTATAATGACTTGAATGGAACTTGATTCAGTCAGTTTCCTAACCCGAACAGGGTGTTTACAGCTTGCCATTCAGGCAAGCTGAAGCTAGCATTTACTAGCCCAGACGTCATTTCAACTAGCCCCAAAAACTTTTTGACGAGCAGAATTGATTTCACAGTTCTTCTGTTATTCAAATTCCTTAAAAATCATCACTCTCGCCAGTCGTGCAAGTTAAAAACAGAATTCACTAGCCAGATAGCAAAATCCACTAGCCTCAGGCTATCTGACACTACTTTCTTTGCACACTGCCTAATCAATAAAGTTCAGAAGTTCAGAGTCGTTGGTGGGGGGTCTTGGGGGGTCTTTGTTTTCAAGACACCCAGTTTGGCCTGTGTACATCAGTGGTGTGGAAGTGAGTGCATGCCAAAAGAGACTTTTGATCACAGCACATTTCAGCAGGAACAGGAATATCATAAAAATATCATATTATATGTCGTTTTCATATTAGGCAGTGGACTCTCTCGAGTTCTGGGCCAGCAAGTGTGAGTGAACAAGTGAAACATATGAATGCCTAAGTGCCCACAATACTGTCTTGTTTCTTCACTACATGTATCACAAGTAAAAAGGAAAAAAATTACAAGATTAATCCTTATCGGTTTGGAAATATGAGAACTTTGCATAGTTGTTTTGGACGTTACACATGCATATTCTTCCTTATGCAGGTGCAGCATCTGACCAAAATGTCACTCAACCAACTAGCAAAGTAAATGCTACAATGACACCAACCCAACCACCAACCACAAACAAACCCAGCGGCAATGAATCTTTTAATGAAACAGTTACATCATCTACACCAACCTCTGAGAGTGTAGAATCTGTGAAACAGCCAGACACACATGGTCTGTTGCAAAGATCATTGTATGTGGTAAGTGAATTAACAAAACCCTTTGGGTCTCTTATTTAAACAAAGTCTAACTTCGGCCATGGTTTAAGAAATCATTGGATCTCCACAGTGGGTTCTTATTAAGTGCCGGCAGCTTTGAAGTCTGAGCCATCTTCTTTTGGCGGAAAATGGGTTAAGTGAGGGAGTGAAAATTTCAAATTGCCCACAGAGCTCAATTGCCAAGAACACTGCCTATAGATCTGTTTTTTCTTGGGTTAATTTAAGGAAATAAGTGCTTTCCAGTCTATTCCTATATGCATTAATGCAATTATTCATCCTAAACATTGGTGTTCAGATAAAAGCATTAGCTGGGCAAACTGAAAATGGCTTTGAATGTGGTTTTGTTGAACATGGACTAAACTCCGTTTTAAATATCTGGCCCTTTCCCTCTTTCTCTAGCTTTCTTTTAACCTCTGTTGATCAAAATTTAAAACTTATTCTTGTCACAAAGTATTTTTATAATCATCCACAGAGAGCACAGTCACCTTATACAGTACATGTAATGCTACTTGTTTATTCCAATTTATTAAAACTGGGTCTTTCTTCATTTGTCTTGGAAAGGATTTGCATCCATTCAAGGGTGGTTTCTCCATCTAGTTTTTTTTAAAAAACAACCACCACCTTGAGTGGGTTACTGAAGTAGACACTTTTATGTGAACTCTCCCGGATTATGCAGGTGTCTCCTGAACATGCCACCAATCTCCCAGATAAAATCAACTTCATAGCGTTTCTGTGTGAAGAAGGCGGAAGGCAATTGCTCTCACCACTACACCATCCCTGCTTCCCAAAATTCTTTTCCAGACCTTAGGCAAAGGGGTTCTTGAGTGATGCACATTAACTGGACATAGACTTCTAGCATTCTTGGGTAGTACATGCAGTTTTCCCAAATTCTCAAGCAAATTGTCTCTGTAAGAGAAAAGACTCTCACTAGAAATAAGAATTTTGCTAGCATTAATTAGAGTTGATACATATAGAGTATTAAAAGGGAAAAGGCCTTATCTTTAATTGGCATCAAGTTGCTAGAAAATACGTTTGTGTAAGTTCCTTATTGTAAGAATGTGTGTGCCCACCTGAATAAGAACAACATACAATCATGAATGTTATCACTTATAGTACATAGTACGCTAGACAAAACTGTTCTGGATTGATGTTGTAGTTAATTTTTTAACTCAGGTAATTTTTGTTTTTCTTTTGTTTTTGGGTATGGTAATTTATGCTAACGAAGTTGAAACAAAGGAAAATAAAAATTACCAGAGATAAAAAATTAACTACAATATTGACGTTGATTTTGCATACCTTTGTGATTTCATTACTAAGTTTGGATATGCTGTAACACAAGTCCCCCTTGCTTGATCAACATGAAAACATTTCTCCGCGTGTGTAATGGCATAAAGTTCAAAAGAGAAAAATATAAAATTGAGGTTCTTTGGCTTGTTTTATTTTTGTATGGTAAAATGTCAATCCAGAACAGTTTTGTCCAGTGTACTAACTATTTTTATGGTTCTTTTTAGGCTGTTGGAATCAGTGCACTTGTTGTAATCTACTTTATTGTGCGTGCGGTTAAAACAAGAGGGAGAAGAAAAGCCAAAAAGTATGTCTTATTCATTTTAGAACAAAGCTCACAGAAATTTGTTAGTCACATGTTTTTTTAGTGTGATATTCACTGGAAGCTGCACTGTTTTTTGACAGAATTTAAGAAAATATCAGTTTGTACTTGTAAATAATTGTTTTGGTTCCATATATATCCTTTGTGTGATTTTTACTTACTTTTGATTAGGGTATGGTAATGTGCAGTAATGAGTCTGAAACATTTTTCAAAATGAAATTTAAGCCAATTTAACCTTAATATACACAGGTCTGTATTTTAGCGTAACATATCTGGAGCCATTTTAGCATAATACCAGCATCATTACTCTTATTTTATTTAGTTTTTTTATTCATTTTGATAATCAGATGGTGTATTGCTTTTCTGAAAAATGTGTTTTAATTTTTCCAGCCAATACTACATAGATAAGTGACATAGGGTGTCATTTACCTTACTAAGTCAGGCCTGCAAGGTGCTAACATTTCCTTTCAAAATCAATTATCAAAGACTATGTAGGACTTTTAATGTTTTATTTTGATACATGTAGTAGGAGAAGGAAAAACGTCCAGTGTCATTAGGCAGATACAGTCAACTCTTGCGTTGTTGACACCACGCTATGATGGACACCACAATAAAATGGACAGTAGCTAAATACCTGGCAAAAACAAATTAAAGACGTTTGACTGAAATAAAATCCTGCTATTACGGACTCTCGCTAATGAGGACACTAACTCAAAATCCCAACGGTGTCCATAATAAAGGGAGTCAACTCTACTAGGTACTGGATTCCAGTCTTTGTAAGTGGAACTTGGATTCTGGATTCCTTGAGCTGTATTTCAGATTCCGATGTCCAGGATTCTGATTTTGCAACCAAAAATTACCCAGATTCTGGAATCTGGATTCCCTTACATGAGGCGAATTAGGAGTATAACACCTTCAGCTGGGCTTAATACCAAATAGTTTCACTGGTAATACTTGATTTTCAAGCATAATCCCCTAGATCTTGAATAGGAACCAAGGTGAATTGCTTTGTGGTGTGCTATCACATAAGCGTGAATCTGTGATTGTAATAATAATAATAATGATGAAGGTCTTTATTAATAATTCATTGCGCAAACAGATGTGCAGCAAATTACATAGCAATAGAATGAATAAAAGAAAGCAAAAAAATACATAAGGAAAACGACTAAATAAATATTAGTTACTATTAAAGAGACATCTATTAACAAAAACTGATTATTTATTATTACTTTCTGTTAGGTATGGTGTTATTCATGGAACCGGTTCAGCGGAATTGCAGCCTCTAGACAAAGCTACAGAAGAAGAAGAGGAAGAAGAAGACATGACACTTTTTGACCGGAAAGACACTAAGTGGCCAAGATAAGGGGTTATTAAGTTCATACACTACTGTACTACAGAGCCAAACTAATCCACAATAATGACCTAATAAACACTTAGGGCGTCTATTTAATTCCGGAGTCCAAGTGGGGGCATTTAATAGATAGGAGGCGTTTAATTTAAAAAGAGAGGCATTGTATTCTCATAACTTTAACAAGCTCAACAAAAGTAATATACTTTCGGCGAAAATATCAAGTTTAGAAACAGTGGAATATCCACTCCATCAATTAATATGTCTAGGCCATCTACATGTAGAGATCCATGCCGCTCTTTTTAATTCTAACGTCAATGTCAGAATCCTTGCTCAGGGTTATTGTGTTGCCATCATCAGTCTATCCTTACTTTGAACTTGACATTGAGCAAGATGAAATACGCAAAGCCTTTTCAAGCAAGAAACTGAATTATTTGACTCCTTTTTCCTAATTCCTGGTATTTTGGAGTAATTCTCATAGGAGGCCTCTATTAGATAGTGGGTGTTAATTAGAGAAAGGTACAGTCAGAAGACTATTCTTTAGTGCCACACATTGATAGAAGGGTACTTTTTGGCCGTGGCCAGATTTTGCCTTATTTGATTGTGTAACTAATAATAATAATTAACAATTATTGAATGAGGCTGAGTATCATTTTAAAGAATTATGGAGAAGGTGGATAACACCCTCCGAGATCTTCATGATTTTTTACATGATATGTAAGCAGAATTCAATAATTGTTTTATAATTCATTCAAAATAATTCCTAGTTTGAAAACGATCTAAAACATGCTTACCTCCATCGATGATAAGTTCATCTTCCATATTGCATGTTTATCGGCAAGTTTAGGAGATAAAGGGTTGTTCTTTTCTGCAAATATTCTCCCAATTCTTTTAGCCAATAGTTCGCCTATTTCATCCTCGTGAAATGAGTGAAGAGTTCCGCCATTTTGTATCACTACCAAAACAACTCAACCTCCTCCCCAGGTCTTCTCAGTTAAGGGTTCAATAATCTGGCAATTTTGCTGCACGATTGACATCATCAGTTCACATATCACAAAATTCTCACAAATTTGGTCGACAGTAGCTAGTTATGATGAATTAAACGTGGGATTTTAGCCAATCAGAAACAGAGAAATATTTTGAATGAATAATAATTATAATGATGATGATGATGATTAGAATATCAGGCCAGGGTCCATAGATTTCCTGTGGCTGCTATGAGCATGACCACTGGTTACCTCCATTGGAAATGAAAGAAAAAAATATTACCAAAAGAATATAATGCTGTATGTACTCAAAAAAAGCAAGCATACTCTAATGAATGCTTTCCCTGGAAATTGCCCCACCCCTTCAATAACTCAATAATATATTATGTTGTGGTTCAATTTTATTTCCCTTTGTTCTGGGTTTTTGTTGATGTATGATAATGAGTTAAAAACAAAGAGAAATAAAATTGAAACCAAGGATAAAACTGAACCACAACATATACACACTGTAACACTGTTATTATGATAATTATATTAATATAAAAATGACAATAGTTATGTTTTTAGTTGAAGATTAAGCATTCATACTATCTGTGCATTGCAATGTACAACATTAATTTGAGCCTTATATCCTTATATAATATTAAGCCCTATCAGTGATATCATCAGTATTCCCCTCAGGGTATTGCTATTAATGACCAGTAGCTGAAGGTAAAATTTCTTGGTCTTTTTAGCCAGTACTCACGAATGTTATCGTATGAAGTGGATGGACATCAGTTTGAATTATATACGTTGATACTAGGTTTTTAGTTCCAGGAAATGACATTGCTCAACTGTGAAAGTTTCTTTGAAATTCCAAAATAATAAAATTAAAAGTGCTTTAAGAGTAAAAAATAATTAAATTAAAAGTGCTTTAAGAGTAATGAACTGTCGTAACATTTAAAGGAGAAGGAGCACAAATATCGTCTCCTATAGCATCTCTGAAATTATGTTTGCAGTCTCTTTGGCCATCGCCTTGACTTGAAACATGGAGCAAGGTCTGTCCTACTAGGAAGATGCCATGAATATCTCCCGGAATGAAACAAAATAATCAGCAGTTCTGTTAAATGTACATGATATTGTGAAAACATCAATAATAAGTTTCCCAGCTCTCGTGTAGATTTTTAAGGGAGTTTACGGCTAAAAAATGAATAATTATGTGGTAGAAACCAAACTAGGAAATACTCAAAAGTACTACAATGTATGTCTTCAGTGCATGCACAAGTATGTAGAGATTGTTTTTGTTTTACTTTTTGCCTAGAATATTTTGAAAGTAGAGTTTGGGTAACATAACTCTTAAACTTCAAGTGCCTGCGTTAAAAAATGGTGTGGGTGTTGATTAAACTCAAAGTCAAGAAAATTGTGTTACTGGGTACGAGATCAAGATGTATGGCGCTCATTTAATTTACTCTACAAAGCACTCTTGTTTTTACTTGCTTTTTTTTCTCCAAATCGTCTTTCTTCTAAGCGCAATATATTGGCTAAGTTGTTTCCGGTACCCGTATAGGGTTTGTATAAGTTGTTTCCTATACCCGTATAGGTAATGTTTGGGAGTCCCCCCCCCTGGGGGGTAGCCCTTTAGCACGGAGTCTCAACGTATAGGCCATTATAGGGGGGGGGGGTTAAGGGCAAAT
>CALNXI010002991.1:12334-35653 GCA_942486025.1 Porites evermanni
GGACTAGCGGGAACGAGTTTGACTACGGAGGAACAGCGTACGAACATGAGATCAAAGGAATGTGTTTTGTTTAGACATTGAGAGCGTACATTATAGTCACAAATTTTGGGTCGCAATTTCTTTGTATGCTAATATATTGTGTACTACCTTATATTGAAAAATTATCCGTTTTAATGTCTTTTTAATTTGATAATATAGTAATTCGTACACTTTATGAACGGCGAGAGAAACATATCTTAAGATCTTATTATTATCTGCGGGTGGTACAAAGGCTTGCTTCAACAAAATATTATACGCAATTTCTGTGCAGATACGTTCTCCTGACTCACAGAGCATCGCGAAGGTGGCCGATTTTTTTTTGCAAGCCTTTAGTAGGATGGGCCTCTAAAGAAGGTTATCACTGCTCGTTACCCTGGGGGATTATCACCCCCCTATAGAGATGATTATCACCTTCCACTACCCTGGGGCTACCTTGAGAGGATTATCACCTTTCATTACCCTGGAGGATTATCACCCCCTATAGAGAGGATAAACACTTCTGACTACCCCGGGGGATCATCACCCTCTTAATAGGATTATTATCTCTCATTAACCTAAAGGATTATTATCCCCGAAAAAGGGTTATCACTTCTCATTACCCAGATGAAGTATCTCCCCAGGGAGGATTATCACCACTCCCCTTACGAATTTTGGATTATTTCACCCATACACAATCATGTATGTAGCAAAAATGACTTGCTGTCCATATTTTCAGTGGAAAACAAATGGAAAACAAATAAGAAGAATTTAAAAAACAAATGGCGCGTGGACATCTCCATTCTTATTAGTTCTACTTGTTGGGTGGGGAGGGGGGGGGGGACAGAACACGTTACTTGATAACAGGTTTCTCAACATGAGTGACTGCCTAAGAACGTCTTCTGCTCTGTTGTCGAGCCACCATATAGTAAGAAATGTCGTTAAAAAAAGTTTTAAAAACTGATTAAACTGATATATTACTGTCAAAATGAGCTTGGCTGCCTGTGGAAGCAGGAATTTACAAAATAACAAATAAAGGATATGCAGCTAAATTAGCTATAAAGGCTAGGAGCTAACCTAACCCTTCCAACTTTTCCCAGTTTTTGGCTAGGCGGACCGACCCATCTTCATGAGAGGGAGGCGATGAAAAGCGAAACATATTATTTTATTGAAAGTTAGCATAATCGTCTGCTTCGATCTGATCGCTGTTCGTGAATAAAAGCTCCCCTTTTCGTGGAAAATAGGAAATAATCGCTGAAGCCGTTGTGAAGAAAGTTTTTTGCGCAGAAACCTCTGATTTCTGTTTGAAATGCACACTAGGGATAAAGATTTGTACAAAATTCGTTTCGCCACACGACTTCCTATTATCCCACTGCCGCCATCAACTGCGCCGATAAGTGTTGGTTTTACATTCCTTTTGTGTTTCAGGGTGATTCAAATTTCTGCAGTGATGTACTTTTTAAGCTGCACAACATTGACGTTGGTAAATGAAGGAGTTTATTATTGCGGCGCGACTCGGGATATAGCATCAACCATCTAAATTATCACTCCAGCTACGTAGGTCACGATTTCCGGTGTCGGTGATTATCGATGACTTGTATTTTAAAATTTCATGGCGCTTTTCTACTTCATTGAAAGCACGACAATTCCGTCGCATACACAGGGATAGCTTAAAAAACAAGAATCGGTGAAATATCCATATTCAAAATACCCCACTGAACAGCCAAGCAAGGCAGAAAAGAGGCAGACGTGACTGAAATATAAGCCTAAGCAGAGGCACCCAAAGACGGTTTCCTCCTAAATGCTTTGAAAACACTTCTTCGCTTATCCAGAGTACTTTCAAATCTCTATAAATGCATTCTAAGCGGCGCTATACATAAAACTTGTATCTGTTCGGTCATCCTAGGGCAACTTGAATCTTTTCGAAATTACTCAAGGTCTCAGTATTATTTTCCCGAAAATTTTAGATGTAATTTTAGGTTCTACGAAAGTGAGAATTTTTCTGATTCCCCTCTCCATCGCATTTTCGAATCCGAAAATTTTAGGTTTCCTTTTTCTACGAAAAACAGGCTAACTTGGGGACTGAAATGAGAAAAACTAAACTTTAAAAATTCGTAGGGAATTTATAAGATAAGCTACGAAAACTGTACATGAATAGAGCGGCCATCTAGAAACTTTTAGCCTTCCTCAAGTAATAGAAAATTGTAGGCAATTTTTGCTTCTCCGAACAGATATTTTTCAGAAAACAGTCGTTGGGTGCCCCTGCCTAACCTATATGATATTTTTTTTAGGCACAACCTGTCTACCTTCACAGGAAGGGAGAAGGTTCTTTGCTTTTAAGCGAATTCGAATGTCCACGTACTATTTTAATTAAACAACAACAACAAAACGTTTTTTTAATTTAAAAAAATTGAAAAAATATTACCCTCGACCCTCGACCCTCGACAAAAAGATAGACTCCTTTGCTTTTAGAGTAAAGGATATGGGTCAGGGGAGTATCTCGTCCTTTACTGATCTGCAGTTTATGCCGCCGCGCCCTCAGAGGAGGATATGCGACCATCTGTTTATTCATTGTCATACCTATGTCCTCTTTACAAAGAAAAAATTAATTTCCACAAACATTTCCGCTTTTAAAAGTCCTTATTTGGTATGTTTCAGTTGCTGAAAAGTAGAATAAATGATACACATTTCTTGTAAGAAAAATGACGAGAAGCTTTTAGCGGTTTCTTCTTTATTTAAATGTGATGATTATATGTATTTCAATGCTCAAAATAATTCCACGTCTTAATTCCATAGCCTTAAAGGTTATACACTCGTTGAGAATTTCCTTAAGCTGTTGGCCCCAAAAATGTTAAATTAAACAAATTATGATAACAAAAGAAAAACTAATTAAAATTGACCTTAAGGCATTTTTTTTACAAAAGCACCAACCAAAGGCGTAGGTCGCATGACATGAAAGTGTTCTCGTGAGTGGAATCCTGAGGAAGAGCTCCCATAAATTTCGAATAATAGTGTGTGCCGCCCAGGGTCTTAAACCCCGATCCTGATTAAGGATGAAACCAACGAAAATCACCCATTTTAGTGTATAGGGAGCAAGCACGCATTCCCTACTGTTGGTGGAAGGTGAGAGGCCCTTTGGGGGCTAACTTGCCTTTATTAGAGAACGGTACCCAACGCGTATTCTTGTGGGAGAGGAAATTCTGTCCCCTTACGAACGTTTACGAGATTTTGCTTGCGAACCCACTTTTAAGTTGAAGAAAGTTCCTGGCATGTGGCATTGGAATATCTGTTTCTAATTATAAGCTTGAAAAGACGCGTGAGAATACGCAACGACAATGAAATTTGTCTAGCAATCCAAGATGGTAAGAGAATAACAGGTAAACGAGAGCGTCTACTTATTGAATTTTTGAACTAGCGGAACTGAAGGACTGACGTCATAAGAATGATGTCACCTTGGTGTTGGTATTGGGACGTTGTTTTTGGATAGAACAAAAAAAGAAGTCGATGGTAGGGCTCCAACCACTGAAGGGTCAGATTCATAGCGCAGGTGACTTAACCCCTTTCTTGTGTCTCACCTTGAAGCAACATTTTCCTTTAAGAGCAATTTACTTCGTAGCAAATTCCTTCCCAATCGTATTCATCATCAGGCCCAGGGTAGTCTTCCATACATTGCTTGTAACCATCTGGAAATGTACATCCTTCGGGAATGTCTAAGGATCTCTAGTTTTGAATTCTCTATAAGCGACGTCATCTATTTTGATGAAAGGACCAAAAGGAAGTTTGTCAAAGTACTGAAAACCGTACATTGATTTTGTGTTAACAAATGTAAAGAGGAAATTGTCGCAGTGAATTTCAAAATTAGAGAAAAAAACGTCCACAAATCTTTTACACCTGGAAAATTTTCCCTGGCCATGATTTGAGTTTTTTATTTGCCTGCTGCCATCGTTATAATTTATTCTATAGCGGAACTTGACAGCTTCTCCGCTCATTTTGGTAGGTTTGTTTCCTCTGGCAGCGGACCATTTATACCAACACTGCCGCGACATTCGTTTTCATTTATAGTCATCATGTTTTCATAATAATAATGCCAATCATTGATTTTCTTTAAAAGAGACAAGCATTAGAGCCAGAAAGCCATTAAGGGTTATAGGGTTGTTGTAATGACCTAAAAACAACCATGTGAAATGTATTGGACGCAAAGTTCTGTATCGATAGACTTTCCCTGTTTAGATATAAGAGAGTCCGTTTACTGGTTGATGCTGTTCCAAGTTCACATTTCTGTTGTTATAGAGACTAACTTTGAAATGACAAGACTCCCCAGATAAAAATGGTTGCATAAATACAGGTGCCCTGCCCTCATTTCATCACCGAGAAGATTCTCTCCTTATTTTTGTCTCGGCCTGCAACCCATCGCCAAAAAACGAACGGTCGATAATCTTCCTTAACCTCTAAATGAAGCACTGTTATTACACACCGCAAAGCACTTTTAGTCATAAAGTCAACCAAATTCTTACACTTGCCTTTTATGACAGAACACAAATTTCCTGGCAACAGCAAAATTAAGGCCACCAAAAAGCAAACAGAAGTCCTCATAATTCAAACAATGTGCAGGCAAAAAACGTCTTTGTAAAACAAACAATCAACAACAACAAATAAACGTCAGGGCAAACGAATTATTTCATACATCCTAATTAATCTTGTTTTTTTTCCTACGTGCTGTACATTACGTTTACCGTGATTTATTTTCCGCTCGTAGGATTAGGTGGAAGAAATTAAGTGGAGGTAGTTAGCGGAACAAGATCTTCGTGGGGAATTTTCCTGTCAGCGTTACATGTTTTTTTTTTTTTGTTGCCTTCCTTTTCGGCCTCCTTGACTGAATGGTGTTCATTCGTCACCCTGCACACGTTAGATGACAAGGTTTTCCCTGGCCGCAGGGTGAGAGGCAGCCAATAGTAAAAGTCAAACCTGCTGAGTTATTTTTAAACGCAAAACCCCTAAATTTTGCTTCCTGTACATGTCCGAACTACTGAAGCGGATATTTTGCACTGGAACAGCAAGGCCTCGAAGTGTCCAACCGACGGAAAAATGGGTCGATAAGCTTCAAAAAGCGTTTTTGCAATAAAGTCCCCAGAGGCAAATGGGCTAACTTTCTTTGTTATATGTGAAGCTTATTGACATTGTTTTAAAAAATGTTTGCCAGTGAAGAGGAAACTAGAAAGCGTAACCGTAAGTGGCGGTAGTGGCTCCTAAAAAAAGGTTGATTTAACTCAAACCTCCCATACTTGCAGTCTATCTGTTTTTCTTTCAGTCCTTTTGTCACTAACTTAAAAGTTTAAACGGCTAATCTGTTTGTGGAGTTTAGCCTGAATTTTGTTAATGGTTTCCTGAAAATCGCGCTTACATTCAGTCAACTTCAATGCAAAAAAATGCCTGTTCTTTTTTTTTGTTTTTTGGCAATTTCTTTTGTGTATATATTTCCAATGTTCCGTCCCTGGATTTATCATTTTGGAGTGAATGAAGTCGTGTGAATGAGTTTTATCAACGCTGGTGGGCCAAATGAGGCCTTTTGATCTCTTATTCGGAGCTTGTTCAAAGCGTGTGTCAAAGCGTAATGTGTTTAAATTTTCTGCTTCGGCGGTTATGAGGACTATTTGTCATAAAATGATGTCCAAATCATTCTGCAAGGTGTAACTCAAACCCTAAATATCTTAAACTCCCTAAAATTGAACCTTTTTCTAACGGGGGTCAACTGTATCTATCGTTAAGAAAAGTGACACTAAAAAGATAAGCTATATTGAAAAAAAAATTTTGTACGAACTTACCACTCTGCGGCTGGCCACCTTAGTTAGAGTTAGTCTTCTAGCTCTTCAAAGGCAACTTTGGCTTGTAAGGCCTTAATTATCTCACATGTCAGGCAATCTATTTTGGCCGGAAATTTATCCTTAAAGTTATGTTATAATGCAAGTCTAATGAAAAGAAAAAGCTAGGTAATATCAATTACTTGAATGCTAACACAGTGCAGTAAAATATGAATTTTACAATGAAAGTTTTAATTGATATATCAGCATCAGTTTCTTGACTTGAAAGGTTGCGTTATTGCTATGCCTGACATATTATTACATATATATCCTGGTAATCAATTTTTGTTGTTGGGCGTGAAGAAAACGTCTGTCTTTAATTCAGAACTTTTTCTGTAAGTTTGGTTCGGTAAGATTCACATGCACGTTAATCAATATACGGTTCAGGAATGTTGGAAATATTCAAGTGGAATAGTAACTCTCAGTTGGGCCTAAGATTACATACTTTCAGCGCAATAATACTAAAAACATATTGAGGAAATGAAAAGTCCCTTTTAAGTTACAGTAATAATTAACTGCATGCTTACCGAGGTGACTCTTTTAATAACAGTAATAACTTTCAAGAGGTACGTTTCCTACTTCATTTGTTTTCTTGTCTTTCTTGGACTTACAGTAGCGATCATGTGACATTAAATCTTTTTTTTTTTTCTAAATGTCTAAACGGTCTCGATTCCGCAATCTGCTTGGTTACGGGCGCGGTCTTTCAAACACTTTAGCAAATGACCTTCAGCTTTAATGCAACCTTAACATAGCTACGACCCAGAGGACCCACGATCCTAGAAAACCATCTCTCAATCATGTAACGTTTCACGAAATGTGTCTGTCCATCTTCGTTGCTGTTTTTAATCGTCACATCTACAATCCTGGACGAAAGTCCTTGGGACAGTACTGCAATTTTTAATTTTTTTTCTGTCATTTCTCGGTTTCCTCTTAAAACAGTGCATCCTTTTCGAAATTTTCCTGCAGTTCTCCCTTCCCCCACGCTATACAAAGTTGAAACTCGGAAAAAAAACTCTGGATACACGCGTCCAACATTGGGGTGAGGGGAGGGGTTGGACCTGTGTGAATTGGAAAACGCCCCAGAAACGCAAAAGTGTCCCAAGACTTTTCTCCATGATTGTAGCTTTACTGGTTTCTTTTTTTAAATTTTTTAAGCTCCGGGACCACTGTAATTGGCTTACCGCTGTCGTGGTATCCCTGCCTAATTAAGCATTTATTTTACTTTGTTTCAGTACAAATTTAATATCCTTTAATCTTTTTCCTTTTTCTCTGTTTCATGTAATAGGCGAAGCTAATGAATAAAATAAAATAGAAATAGACGGGTTTTAAGAGAAAAGGCCGACCGCAAGCAGTCAATAACAACACGGTCTAAGACAATACCAGACCACGTGCTCTAAACAAGTGAAATGAAAACAATTATTCACGTTTATCGAAAAAAACATGCTTTTTTATTATTTCAACCCCCCTTTCAGTGTTCAATAAGTGACATCGTAACCAGAAACTGTACACAATTTGTGGAGAGCCAATAATCTTTAACTGTCACTTATCTTCAATGTTTAATACGTGTAAGTAAAAGTTGCTATGATCTGACAATTTAATGAGTCGAACCCACTACAAAAGTATTATAAATTCTAAAAATTTATGTTCATTCTGAAAACAGAGAAGAAGTTGTGAAACATATACCTTGACGACAAGGCTTTGAGGAGCAAATAAAGAATTTTAATGTATTAGAGTATAGTGAGGAGGATTCAGTTACTCGTGCACGCAATTTGCCTCGTTGTAAAGTCTCAGTGCGATCCATTAAACGCATAATTTGGTTCGGAGGTTAAGGAACAAAATTAAAACATAAAAACAGAATATTCATCCTTGAACTAGAATATTATGCCTTTTGTTTTAGTTAAGAACCATCGGAGACAAGTATAAATTTTATTTATTTTAAAAAACGCTTCCTTTCTCTGCCTTACTTATTAGATGAAGCAGTTGTATGTTATTTTTTTTTGTTTGGTAAAGGGAACTTGGCTTTAAGTCTTATTGAATCTATCAATAGTTTCTTTGGCAAAATGGAAGAGAAAACTGTAAATAGAAGATGTGGCGCAGATGTTTTACTGTTGTCCCACTGATTTAACTGCTTGTATTGCAGGCAGGGTGGTCGAGTGGTTAGCGCGCTGGATTTGTACAGTACTGGACGTATGGGTTCGATCAATTCCCGCTCGCACCATTGTTTATAGCTTTGTTTTACGATAGTGACAAATTTAACCTCTGGGCCACACTTCTAAATACCGAACCTGACCGCCTCCAACTTTTAGTCGTTGCTAGTTTAAAAAATAGATAAATTGTCAATTTGCTTTTCAATTCATGACAACTCAAACGGGCAGATCCATGAGCGATATCAATAGTTATTTCTTTCAATCTGGCCCACTTCGCTTACACCCATTGTAAAAAAAATAAAATTATGAGGGCTATTTTCACCTTACCTTAATACTCCTTTCCTGAGGAGACAGCAGTAAAACCTGATAATCCTATCCAGGTGGGAAAAGGATAAGGCTTACAAAGCATGCTGGAATTATCTCTCAACTCAACCACTACGATTAACGTAGCCTGCGTAGTTGGCGGAATTGTTTTTGCACGAGTGGGACGTTTGGTGGCAAAGCCGCCATTCTGGAAGGGACCGCCGATTTGGGTTTTTAACGCGTCACCTGCCCTTTCTCCGCACGGATTGACAGCTTCTCTGCGAAAACTCTCCCGCATGAGTTTGGATCGTGAAAATTGCATTGTTAAGGAAACAATATGTGGTCAAGACAGTGCTATAGTTGCCTTTTAATTCAATATATTGCCGTGAGTTATTTCCCAGCTGAAATGCACAGCCAAATCATATCTAGTACAGTCAATACGTACAGAATAAACTAGAGTATTTTTTGTTAGGTTTTTATTCGATACAACCGTTTTACATCATTTTGAGGACCTCATGGAATTAACCCTTGTTTATTCTTTCGAGCAATCTCGAGGCGATAGTTTCTGAAAAGCCAAAAAAATGTTATAAATGCCACTGAATGTTCAATATCACAAACATCCTACTCTACATTTTGCAATGGAAAGGACCTGGTTTATTTTACTGGTTTCGGAATCACGAACTCGTCCAAGAATTTAGTTCTCTCACTTTCAACGAGCAGTGCGGATCACAGCTCCACGAAAAAAAACCCGAAAAGTGAACGAGCTGTGAGGAGGGAATGACGGTTTTGGTTCCTCTTTAGGGAAGACATTATCATTTGCAGATGTCAGAGAAACAGCCGAACATTCTCCGCAGCTATCGTAAGAGTTTGAGAGCTAATGCGGCCGGGGTTTGAACCGGCGTCACTTTCCTCTCCGTAGACGGGCCCTTATCAAATTTAACTTGGTGGCACCTGTACTCTGAAGAAGGGCTAGCAATGGAATGGTCATTAGTGCAAAAGGAATATCCTGAGGATAATAGTCAGTGTTTGACCTGTTGTTACTTACATGTACTTTACTTAGAGGTTTAGCCAAGTAATTGTAAAAAGTACTGTACGCTCTTGCATTTTTGAGGAAAAATGAGAAATAGTAATGAATTGTAAAGTGGGAGGATAAACAATAACACTGATAAAGACAGCTGCTGGTATTCGTATTGAAAAAAGTGTTTGATTTTGATTTCTCAATATTACAAGCCCATCAGGTTTTGGTCTCTGTGTACAGGCAAGTTCGTAAAAGATGCCTACAAGATCATAATAATCAGGTGATCTTTTTTTCTTCTCCTCCATCATACATTCAATATAATGAGAAGGCCAATGACATCCCTCTGGTACTTGTATATCTGCATTTCTTCTGACTTCAGCTTGGTCATCTATCGGCAAAACATACAGAAACAAAAGAACACAGTTGTCGATATTCTTTGTGGACACAAAATTTGTTCTTTGTAGGATAAACATGGCCCTTATCAGATTACTAAAAAAGTTATGTAGGTATATGATCTAGTACGATTTCTCATTGAAAACATAAACAAAACCCCCTATGGTCTCCCATTTGAAAATGACGTCTCCTCGCTTAGAACTGAAAGTTGCAGATTTTTTTGAGGAAACGGAGGGTCGAACGCCTATATTTTTGCCAGTGAAGGTATTTCTTAGGGTTATGCGTAAGTATACTGAAAGGAAACAAACGTCGTCATATTGTCTTCGAGTACGCTCTCCTTTATGCTCCGATTGGTCTCGTTCAGGGGATCGAAGGAGAATGAGAGATTTTTCACTCTCTTTCTAATTTTCTGTTAATCACCCCCGTCTCTTTCTAATGGGAGTTCTCCTAAGACGAGACCCATGACCCTGCAAAACCAAGTATTTAGAATAGTCAGCAAAGGAATACAATGTGTTAGAACCTTACCTCCAAAGGTCGAACTGACTGTAGCAAAAGTCGTCATGCTGAATATTAACATTAACTCTGAACATTAACCTGAGGTGGTATTCCCCGGGGATACTTCATACAATGGCCTTTACGGGGAGGCTTCGCCCGATAGAAGAACCTCTTTCTGGCTTCACGTGAGATGGAAGGGTAGCAGAATCTGTCATTCCGGTTTGTAAAAAGACTCAAAAGGGCTAATATCTACATTTTCTGGCTCTTAAAAGTAGAGAAAACATTTTGTAAGGTGATTGATATATATTTGAAAGACAACAAAGATGCAAACGTTCTAAGGTAGGTGTGTAAAAGGAGTACCAAGGGGTACTTTTTCTGTAAAAAAAGGAAAATTAAAATGGGGATTGGACCATGGGGCGGAGCGTACCCGTAAGACTTTGTTGAGTGCCCCTCCCCCTCCCGTACATTTTGCTCAGCTGTCAGGATAAACAGTTTGGCCCAGCATTTCTAAACAAATGGATTGGCGTTTTAGTTAGTTTATTTTACGACTTTTCCAAAAATTATGCAGAGGGAAGCTTAGAAGAAGTCACTTGAGCGTAGAGAATAAATCTAAATAAAGTTGAACGTTCTTAATGCGTATTAGTTAAACGAAATACCAGTGCCTCGGAAACAGAATAGTAAAATACTTACCGTTTTGGTTTTCTTTCCTGAAATAATTGCTAAGTACCCCTTTTCTTAACAGATCTAATTATATCACGGCCAAATGTCTAAATACCGGCCCTTTTCAATTTGCTGGGATTACGGCAATTCTCAAGAGTAACCGATGGTTGCTTAACTAACGTCAAATAAGGATGCATCATTGGAAACGAACATGATGACAAAGCCATTTTGTGTGTTCTCCGTGTGTTTTTTGTTATAGTCACCAAAATCAAAATACTGACATGCTTCTTACTTATTGATTTTTTGGTTTAAATATTGAAGTTACCTTAAAAATTTTTCTTTTCATGGAATTAGGGAAGTTCTCTTTTAGTTTTTGTTCCACTTCATTTGACATGTTAGCATCTAGAAACATCCTCCTTCAATAACTCAGAAAATGAGCTATTGATTGCAATGGATGGAATTAATAACTTTAGATGGAACCCGTGTTTACATAGGTAATCTTGAGCTTATTTTCAGCTTAGTTAAAGTGTGGGACTGTACCAGTTTGCGATTCACCTTTTTTTTATATCAACCCTTATTAATCCATTTTTTTTAGTAATTCACTTCAAAATTTTACTTTAAAGCTCAGTAATTTGTGTTTTTTTAATCTGCTTTAACGGTTAAGTAGCTCTGTGATTGAAAAAATCTCTTGAGCTATCATACCAAAATCTTCCGTCTCCAACTCATATTCAGATTAATTGGTTTCAAAAGTTCAGTTTTTAAGGTAAAATATTCTTCTTCAAATATAGCCACCCTCCTTCTCCAGAAAAAAACCTTTTCTTTATACGATAACGTTCCTGTCACCAACAATCATGTTAAAATTCAACCTATGAGAAAACGTTAGGAACAACAGCGCTGACAGGGTATAGTAAAGAATTGAATAAAGTTCATTTTCCAGGTATCCCTAGAACTGAACAAGAGCAAATTTTCTCCACAGTTTAACCGTGCCAATCAATTTCTTCTGATGGAAATTTAGGGAATGTCCACACTTGGTGCCCGAGAACTAGTGCCTGGGTAGTGACAAAAAGGGTGTTTTGTTCACACCTTGGGTATACCTAAAATGTAAACTGTGTACATTATTTACTCCTTTTTGCCCTCTGTGAGACGCCATTTTGAAACGCGAGCTTAGTAGCGAGTAGATAGCAGTAGATTATCCCAGAACAAACAAAAACGGTGTACACCCAGTAGGTGACCAAATCCCTTTTTAATGCCAAAGTATAAGGTCTCGACCTTGTCCCCGGGCACCGACCACACGCATTTATTCGGGGGTGGATACTTGATAAAAGCGTGTGTTCACATTAGTGTCCAACGAGTACCGCACTCGGGCGTTGTACCCATGCATCAAGTGTGAACACTGCCTTAGTCTCCCCAAAGGTTTCAAACCTCACCAGCCCGTCTATGTGTACGTCAACAGTTAGTATGCCTATGCGTTAGTATTCAAGAGCGAAATGTTAGTTGAGTTTGTTGTTGGGTCTCTTCTCTGCTCCAAGACTGATGGGGATTTTTCAAGGTACATTCAAACCTTGTTTTATGAACACCCACTTAATTGGGACACCCCGTTAATACAGACACTTTCTAAGGCCTCCTCCGTGTCCTTATTTGCGGGGTTTGAATTTCCTTTCATTTCAGTTTGCAGTGCTTATTTCAAAGAAAGAAAGACATTCAGCACACTATCTCCTGGTGATTTGAGCGAATAAAGCTGTAAATATGAGCAATTTTCGTGTATTCCGTGGGATTGTTTTAACTCCTTAAGATGGCTGGCATTTCGCTACCGGTACACTAAAGAAACGGTTACGAAGGTGTAGGGACTATACGACTACGGTTCAGCAATTTTTTTCAAATCAACCATTACAATTTTGTAGGCATTACAACACCCATAAAATCTCAGCTTTTTGTGCCAGTCACCTCACCCAGAAACAATTGCGGGCTCTATTTTGATCCTAGTTCCATTCGCATTTCTAAAGTAGCGAGTGGAAGTGATAACATTGTTGTGACACGTCTCGTTGGTAAACGTAGCATAATTATAACATTGGAGGAAAGTAACACTTTGCAACACGACTAGTTTTTCCAGTTTTAGTTTTATTTTTTTCGATATATTAACTTACTAGCTAATTATGAATTCAATAGAAGTTGTTCAAGAACTTTCCGCTGCAAAGAAAAAAACAGTTTGAATGTGTATATACGGTTCTTTTTTTTCTGCTTTTTTTAATATGTACAAAAGGTGTAAATATAATAAACAATTGAGGGAAAATAAATTTTTGACAACAAAGAGCCAATATAAATATCAAAAGCGAAAATCCCTATTTGGATCATTATACGTTTCTCGGAAACTGCCCACCTACCCCTCCCCTAAGCCAGTGATAACCCTATTTTATCTCTGTACAGTCTAAAACAGAGCTCTAAAATGGCAGGTAATATTTTTTCGGCCTCGGTGTTTGGAGACAGACGTTATCTACCCTTCAATCATGAACTCACCAGACGTCCCTATAGATGAAATCAGTGAAAATTGTTAATAAATGCTACATGTACATGAGGGTGTGCTGAAGCAGAAACAGTTTCTATTTTTGTCCATAGACTCGATGAACTCTAAAAATGGAAGGTTTAAGCGCAGGTCCAGTATAACAAGATGTATTTTAGGACAACAGTATTTGATATCAAGAAACGCTTTTTAAACAGTCGAGGCCTAGAGGAAAACAATAGTAGGTGATTTCAACAGATTAGATGCAAAGCCAGACTGGTTATCTAATTGATTTCTTTTGGTAAAAAAGGACAATAACTGTCCAGGATATTCTTTACTTTAGTGGGCAGGAATAACTCCTTTTTAACTGACTCTTCTTCGTACAGTTCCACATTTCTCTTCTCTTTCTTTCCGTCAACAGTTGCTTAACTTTAATTTAAAGTGTAACCACGCAACAAAAATGTGCTAGTTATTAAGTATTCCAATGTGAAAGTACGATAAACGATTGTTTGCTTAAGAGCTGTGTGGTCTCTGGAGCTTAATTCTCATTTCTCACGGCAACTAGCCTATCTTGAATGTCTTTTCATGGCTCTTCCTCACCGCTGTCGCACGGTAGGACATTCCAGCCGCGAATAGCGTCACCCTGGAGGTCAATGCCTCTGTCCTTGAAAAATATATTCTTTATACAACCACTAAAACCAGTATTAAACTTCCCATGTGTCATTTTTGCGATATTTTCACCGCCTCCTATTGGAAATAAAAGGAAAAAACATAAAGATAATACAGGCTATAAAAACACATATATGCCAAGAAAAAAAAGACGAAAAAAATATATGTACAAAAGGTGTAAATATAATAAACAATTGAGGTAAAATAAATTTTTGACAACAAAGAGCAAATATAAATATCAAAAGCGAAAATCCCTATGTGGATCATTATACGTTTCTGGGAAACTGCCCACCTACCCCTCCCCTAAGCCAATGATAACCCTATTGTATCTTTGTACAGTCTAAAACAGAGCTCTAAAATGGCAGGTAATATTTTTTCGGCCTCGGTGTTTGGAGACAGACGTTATCTACCCTTAAATCATGAACTCACGAGACGTCCCTATACATGAAATCAGTGAAATGTACATGAGGGTGTGCTGAAGCAGAAACAGTTTCTGTTTTTGTCCATACACTCGATTAGCTCTAAAAATGGAAGGTTTAAGCGCAGGTCCAGTATAATAAGATGCATTTTAGGACAACAGTATTTGACATCAAGAAACGCTTTTTAAACAGTCGAAGCCTAGGGGTAAACAACAGTGGCTGATTTCAACAGATCAGCTCCAAAGCCAGACTGGTTATCTGGATGATTTCGTTTGGTAAAAAAGGACAATAACTGTCCAGGTTATTCTCTACTTTTTTGCGAAGAACTAATTCTTTTTTAATACTCTTGTTCGTACAGTTCCACATTTCTCTTCTCTTCCTTACCGTCAACAGTTGCTTAACTTTAATTTAAAGTGTAACCACGCAACAAAAACGCGCTATTTATTAAGTATTCCAATGTGAAAGTACGATAAACGATTGTTTGGTTAAGAGCTGTGTGGCCTCTGGAGCTTAATGCTCCTTTCGCACGGCAACCAGTTTCTCCAGAATGCCTTTTCATGGCTCTGCCTCATCGCTGTCGCACGGTAGGACATTCCAACCGCGAATAGCGTCACCCTGGAGGTCCATGCCTCTGTCCTTGAAAAATGTATTCTTTATACAACCCCTAAAAGCAGTATTAAACTTTCCATGTGTCATTTTTGCGATATTTTCACTCCCTCCTATTGGAAATAAGAGGAAAAAACATTAAGATAATATAGGCTATAGTTCGAATTATCTCCTGTTCATATGAAAAAAAAAATCTTCCACATTATTAAACATCCTGAACACTGATAAAGGAGGTAGACTTTTAGATAATACTAAAGGACCATTCACACCCAGTCTGCTTGCTAGCTTAATAGGTAAGAGCACTGCACCGGTATCGTAGAGGTCAGGGGTCGAATACGGGCATTCAGGCTTTCTTTTTACAACTGAGTTGTGTATTGATGATCTTGTCTGCATTTGGTTTTTCTTCCCGCAGTTCAAATATATGAAATCCCAATATTACGGACTGCCCATTCTGATCGTAGGGATGACTGATAAGATAAGGATATACAATGCACTTACCCATAAATATGCTATGACCTTGGTTAATATTCAGCCCTTTGCTTCCCTCAGCCGAGGTGCCATTTACGTGCTCATGATTATCAACTTTAAGGGAACCCTCACTGAAACTCCTACAAAATTAAACGACAAACGTCACTAGTCTAATAATTAAAATATCGGAGGGATGACATCACGCAGTCAGTGCTGCTTCATATTATATAGAAGCCGAAATCAACAATTGATTAAAATTTTTTTCATGGTTGACAGTCGGGGGGTTTATTCTCGGGCCCTTCCTTGTTCCTCAAATGTAACGCATCTAGAATACGGAGATCTAGGAACTATTATTTCAAGATTGTAGTTGAAAAAGTTTGTTACCTGTAAACCTTGATGGAGTGCCATTGGCTGTCGTTGACTGGAGACAGAGATTGTAGTACAGCGGGCCCAGAGCCGAGTTCAAATCTACGAAAGACGTAACTGATTTGCTAACATGATTTTAAAGTATTCTCAGGGTAGGGGCCGATATATTTAGTTCCTGGTTATTTGCAGTAGCGGATCCGGGGAGGGGCCCGGGGGCCCGTTCCCTTATTTTTTTTTATGTAGATCAGTGATCCAGGATTAATGTGTAACAAATTTAACCGAGGATGTGCTTCACTCAATTTCATAGTTAACTACTTTTAAGCATTGTTTTTGCTCAAATTCTCCGCAAAATCATCAATATGAGAAAAAAGACGTAAAGCAATACAATTTTTTAGCCTCGGTTGACGTGCGTCACTCAAAAACGCTTTTGCTTAAACTCCCTATTATTTTATCGTCCCCGGATATTCAGTTTATGTGATCCATCAGTACATTGATGTAGCGAAATATATTGTTTTAATACGTGTATATTGTCTATGTTTTTTAGTGTATTACATATTTCAGAGGCAATTTTAGTGACATTCAGATGCGTCAGTCTCATATGCGACCAGCTCCCATCAGCGACCCCTAACTTTTGGCATTTTTGGTGGTCAAGGACATGTATGGGTGCTTTTACTCTGAAAGCAAAAAATACCTAAGTTTAGAAAGCGACCAGTTGTAGGGCCGTCAAGAGTCCTAAAATAATTACCTGAACTCCAGAAATCGGTCTCTTAATCCGATTGCAAAGTGGTCTCTTCTCTGGAAGGTGCAAGAAGAAAAATTTTTCATAGGGACACCGAATTGATCCAGGTGTGAACATGAGGTATCTGTTTATGTTGCTTGATGCCTTACAGATCAAGGGAACTGTTTGTAATACAAGGGGCATGTGTGTGTGAAATATACACGAACGTTTTGGAAAAGAGATACGGAAGTGTTTTAGAAAAACGTTTTGTTCTTACAATCTCTTAATAACTAAGAAAAAGCTCAGAACTGAATGTGGCAAAGTAGAAGGATGTCTTTTCTGGTCATCGAATTATCAGGCATGAGTTATAAACAATCTCTGTTGGCCGAACTCATTACAACACTCTAATTTACCTCTCCTTGCCATAGGATTACACCATTTTGAGCTTCTGTTTTTATCTCAAGTGACATATAGTCAGGTGTTGTCGATCTGTAAGAAACATGGACACATGCATGCTCAAAGCCGTAAACATTGTACTGTGGATTATAAGGTATTTAGGCTTTAAAATACCAGGATGGAAATAAATTGGGCGCTCATTTTCTATTATAACAGTCGTAAAACTCTCCTGATGCTGAGAAATGTTAGCTCAGAAGGTTCACTGAACACCAAAGAAAAAACCTCACCTCGGTCCTCGCATGGTCGATGATGGGAATTCCAAGAAACCGTCACCACTGAGCAATGCATTTTTTCCAAACTGGACAGCTACAACGAAACAGCCAATCAGCAAGAGTCACTGGAATCGACTCAACTATACGTTGCCTCATGCAAGCTATTTTAAAGAACTTTGCACCGAAAAGGTTAAAATAAACCCAACAGCAGAAGTTTGTAAACTAAGGTTTCTTTAGTACTTAAAATCTGTTGCCAGTGTGCGTGTTTTTTTTGTAGGGGTTGTCGTGAAAAAATTCTACTGCAACTATGAAAACTTACACTTATGTAGTTTAGAGAGCGTGACACCGGATAGAATTCACTGTTCTAAACGTGTGGCCTCTTAAACGTCCCCAATTAATTAGAGACAACTTTTCAGCTCGAAGTAGACTTGTGAAGAGAACCAACAACAAAGTCAATCCACTGTGTGGCGCTAGAATCGATTCCAGCCTATATCAGTGGAAGGCGTTTACTCTTACCATTTGCACCACCGGTAGTTCCCCTTCCGGTTTTAAAAGGCCACCAAGACTTCCCAAGTGTGGCCTCCAGGGTATAGTACGAAACGCTCTACCCATGCTGATGGCTCTAGGATGGGGTGGTCACCTGTACCCGCACACAAAGACTGTGTGCCTTTAGATCCCTTACATTGAAAAGTTTATACTGCGACAACATCAGTTATTGACAGATTATATATCCGACGCATTAGGAAGCTATTTCATAAGGTAAAACTTCTACTACTTCTACTACTTACTTATATTACACTCTCTGCCTCCATATCCGAGCGGGCAGTTGCATAACCTGTAACACAGTAAATCAACTTTTAGGCTCCGAATTTCTGAAGCTCTCTAGGTTTGGGAACCGCTTTTATCGCGTCTTAAAATTAAGTATTGTTTGTATTCAAGTATTCAAAGATTCTCTGTCCATTATAGTAAATATAGTCAACTCCCTTTATTTCGGACACCCTCCAACGAATTACTGTCCTTAATCGCGAGAGATCGTCATTTGAGTTCCGAGAAGAAATTTCTTTACAAATATATCACTATTTATATTTAGATGACTATAGTACCAACCGTAACGCAGAAAATATTGGACAGACTGGCCGAACTTATCATTAAAACAAGCTGCGGGTTGACTGTAGTGGAGTGCATTTTTCTTATGTTTGGAAAAATAAAAAATAAATAAATAAATAAATAAATAAGTAACCTGTCAGATGACGATAATTCAACTCCGCCATTTACACATATGTTACTCTTCAAAGGCTCGGCCAGTGTAAACTCACACTTTTGTCCAGTATATCCAGCAGCACAGGAACAGAAAAAGCCCGTTTTTCCAACCGGGATGCAAGTGGCATTATTCAAACATGGTTTTAATTCACAAGGCAAAAGGCATTCAGTGCATTGTTTGATACCGCGCATGTCAAGATTGGACTTGAGCAGGTTTATTTCCCTACCATCTACTGATAGTTCGGATATACAACCAGAGACCGGAGCTAACGCCAACTTTACTAGTGTGGAATGTCGTGAAGTTTTTCACTCCGCCTATGAACAAATCTAACAAAAGATTTAATCCACGTGAACAACACGGGGAGGAGCCTTTCACTGGGGGGATCCTCATCCAGAACCAACAAGCTGTCTCTCAGTTGTCTTTCTATTATTACAGTGTGCCAGAATCCTACGGAAATGTTTCTGGCGCTGCGTAAAATACCAGTACCACTTCCCATATTGAACCTGAACTCAACGCGCCCTCCGTTAATGGCAAGGGAAATGAAGTCACCGCGACCAGGGAATATCGTCTGACCATTGTAAAGTAGAAGCATATTGCCTGATTTAAGTGCGAGGAATCTGATGGAGAACTTTAGTTGCAGAACTGCACCTTCGATTCCTGGTAATGACATGTATGAGTCGCCCTCGAACATGGGAGTGTCTATTAGCCTTCCTACAGAGATGAATACTGTAATCAGTTTCCTTTTTAGAACGCCAAATGACATAAAAAACCAAAAAAACCACCAGAAAAGTCCAAGAGACGTTTCTTTAACTAAGTACTCTTCACTTGATTTCTATGATACTCCTCACCCTGGGGCTGCTCAAGTGACAGAGGCGTTTTATAGCGACCTTCTTGGGTCTGGTATTTCAAGTAGCAGCGACTATAACCAGACCTTTAGGTAATTGGGAGCGCTGCTTATTCAAACCCTTCAAATAGGGAGGGGGGCACTATCGAAAATGACCTTACAATGAGCCGCTGGCAAGCTATCATCCCCGAGCTCCCTCCTCCCTCGATCCGGCACTTTTAACATCTAAATCACTGAGCAAAAAAATGAATTTGCACCAACATGATCCTTGCAAATATATAGCACATTTATAAAAACTGGAGGAGTAAATATGGGTCAAGGATGGTAAATGTCATTTGCATACCAAAAAACAGGGGGAGGGGGAGGAGGGGGGGGGGGTGAAAATCCAGTTTTTCGTCCAGTGAATCAAACAATAAAATACGGTCTTTCGCCCATACCAACTGATGCAAACCACTTAAAAAGTATTTAATGCATCCTATTCAAACAGGAAAAAATTGGAATTATACCAAAGCTCACGTTTTGACATCAGATCGTAAAGGACTCAGGGGCCTTTGGTCAACAACAAACCTTCCTCACACCTCTCCCCAGAGTAACCAGCAGGACAGATGCATCTAAAACCATCATTGCCGATATTTTCACAACGCCCCTCATTGCAAACGCCAGGTGAACACTTGTTACCAGCGTCATCACAGGTCCTTCCCGAGTAACCAGGCCTGCAAGTACAAATAAATCCCCAGTCTCCAGTGACCTCCGTGCACGTGCCGCCGTTCTTGCAAGGCCTTGTTTGACAGACTTCACAATCATCCAAACCCACGCTTTTAATAGGATCACCTGAAATTTGTTTAAAGACGTATTCAAAGGGTTATGTCACGCTATTTTCTATTTTTTAAAAACCTATAAAGTGTCTGCGTATCAATTAAATTCGAAAAATAGTTTTCCATTTTTTTTTTCACAAATCACGTAACAAATCATCATGGTTAGTGTTCCCTGGTGGAACTTTTTTGAAATCTTCTTCATTATTTTACAGAAGCATTTTGTGTATGGGTAAAGACCCTAAGTAATGACTTCAGCACGGAGTTGACATAAAACGATAATATCCTTGTGACAAAATCCATTTAAGTATTGTGTTTTGGCAAGAGAAGGAAGAAGATAAAATCTAATTATAAAATTAGGTAATTAAGCTCCACCGAAAGGTTACAAAAATAGTTTCCTGGGAAATTTGGAAAAATTAATATGTCCTTGGAAGGAAAGTGTTGCAGGGCAATACACAATGCGGGCTGTCAGAGGGGATTTGGTGTATACAATGGCTTGTATATTCTATTTGTTTATCTCTCCTTCCCTCATTGAAGGGGTGAATATCTCCCATAGGCCACCCCCAATTACCTATGCCCCCCCCCATTGAAGGGCTGAATTTTGCCCTATGACCACACCCAAACTGGGAAGTAATGTCTAGAAATGTCTGGACATACGTCAGGTTGCAGGTTTTAGGTGAACTTTGCTGGCTGGGAACTCTTCCATCAGTCTTACTGGGGGTGAGGAGCAGATATATTTTTCCAAGCGAGCTCCCAAAATGCTTAAAATGGCTTCAGAAAGCTTTATTTATGCTTTGTTGTTGTTTTTACGTCTTTTTCTCAAATTCTCCGTTGGGTGCCTCTGTTAAATCTCCTCAAAAACTACTTTCCAGAAATTTTAATCTTTGAAAACCTTTATCCAACTACCATTCGTTTTGTCCCTACGAAAATTTCTCAAAATAATCAAAGGAGACGATACATGTACCTGTTTTTCTGTTTTTAAGGTCCCTATTTTTGATACCAACCATTTTTGTAATGGAATGTAAAAGAAACAATTATATTCTTACCAAAATTTACAACTTTTCCGTCGATAGCCAAGTAGCTTAAACAGCCAATAAATCCTGACTTGAATCCCCCCAAAGAGCTTATTGATGAGAAGTCAAGGATTCCTCCCACGTGCAAATCCTGATTCAAATTCAGACCTGTACTACTCCCCTTAGAAATTCCTGTTACAGGTGGCTCCCCATCTACGGTGAGATTTCCTTCCTTCCTGTTACGTGATAAGACGACTCTGTGCCACTCATACAGGCTCAGTGGTTGCCGGCTTCGAATGATTGCAGGCTCAAAGCCAAGGTTGAATCTAAATACGGATAAGTTCTCTTCAATTTTGACCTTGGTTTATATTTAATTTAATTTGTTTCAGACTCTTTTCTTACGTTACGTTACCATACCCCCAAAAAAGGAAAAAAAATATCAACCAAGGATAAAACTGGATTATAACATGTGCATCACAGTTAGGTTAAGATTAAGAATGTTATTTTAAGCCTAAAACTGACATGCACAGCCACTTCAACGTGGATATAGCCCATTTCGAAAAAAAAAATCGTAATACTCTCTAAGGTGCCGGCTCAGCTTCACCATGGAGGAGATATTCAAGTATACTTTGTTAGACTGGGACACTGGAGCCCAGAGTATATGTGGGAAGCTTGCGCTGAAGCGGAGTCTTTTTTCTTCAATCTGTGCTCACGGAAAATGGCTGCACGTTTATATTACATTTGTAAAAATTGACCATAGGATTATAAGTCCAACCAACACACAATCTACATGTAAACTGCAGCATCTTATAATGGTGTGTTCGTGCTAAGTATGTTGATACATATGACGTGATGCAGTTCTTAGAATAAGTCACTGGAACAGTCAGAGAGCATGATGCACCCCCCAAACCAGAACTTAAAGTGTTGTATTAAATAGAAGCTCCGTTTTAAGGCTTGGCTAAATGTATGCAATATGACGGCAGCCAAGGTGGAATATGATAGACTTGGTTAGTATAACGATAGTTTGGTTACCTTGCTGTTTCAGGGTTTACAGAGACAAAATAAGTTCCGATCCTATTTTTGCATTAGTTTTCAAACGACCTCGAAAAAAGATTTGTGAATAACCAAAGGCTTTATGGAAAAGATAGCTTGCGAGGGCAGACTCCTGCTAGAGCTAAGCCTCACAGGACTACTGGCGGGGATCAAGAAGGATGCTCTTCGTCCCTGTTTGTGAATACAACCCCATTACCTAAATTCAGCAAATCTGTCTGACATTCCAAATGAAATGAAGTCTCCAACAGAGCCATTTGTCAGCTGATCGTTGTACAGAATCAGCCCATCCGCCATCTCCGGTATGAACACAATTTCAACCGTGAAATTAAGTGGCTCGTCTGAATGTCTGTACACTGAGGTAGGACAGAGGTTCCTGTGTAAATCGTGGAACGGTCACTAAGAAGAGATATAGAAAAAGGACAGATACAAATGTTTGGTGACCATTACTAAGTTATGGTTAGAGTAAATATCATAACAAACGTGTCTTCTTGTCCTTGACGCGAAGTGTGCTTAGCAGAAACTCCCCAGTCTAACCCTCATCATGACCGCAAGAACATTCGTAGCTTTTCGCGTTGGAATTGCATCAGGAAAAATGTATAGGAGGAAAGGCACTTTAAAATTTTTGCACCAAAACTCGTCAAAATAAAGACATGAAACAAGGAGGGAGGTTAAGGTAAAATTACTTCCAAAGAGCCGACCCTTTGATACCTTACCTTTAATTTCTAAAATTCCACTTCTATTAGCCGATCCTTCAACATTTTTGGCTTCACAGTTGTAACTCCCAGCATCCTTTTGAGTCACATTGGCAATCTTTAGAACTCCTCTTTGCACTGTACTGCTGACTGGAAGCGATCCGTTAACTTTCCGCCATGTTAGGTCTGGAGATGGGGAGCCGCTAGCGATGCAAGTGAATTGCACGGTCTCACCAGTTTTCACACGTGACTTCTGTGGAGTAACCATGACCTTGGGGGCCTCTAAGAGTCAATAGAGTACAGCCTTGCCATTCGAGTTAATAACACAATGTTTAATAGTAACA
>CALNXI010002991.1:35673-56878 GCA_942486025.1 Porites evermanni
AGGGCAGACTCCTGCTAGAGCTAAGCCTCACAGGACTACTGGCGGGGATCAAGAAGGATGCTCTTCGTCCCTGTTTGTGAATACAACCCCATTACCTAAATTCAGCAAATCTGTCTGACATTCCAAATGAAATGAAGTCTCCAACAGAGCCATTTGTCAGCTGATCGTTGTACAGAATCAGCCCATCCGCCATCTCCGGTATGAACACAATTTCAACCGTGAAATTAAGTGGCTCGTCTGAATGTCTGTACACTGAGGTAGGACAGAGGTTCCTGTGTAAATCGTGGAACGGTCACTAAGAAGAGATATAGAAAAAGGACAGATACAAATGTTTGGTGACCATTACTAAGTTATGGTTAGAGTAAATATCATAACAAACGTGTCTTCTTGTCCTTGACGCGAAGTGTGCTTAGCAGAAACTCCCCAGTCTAACCCTCATCATGACCGCAAGAACATTCGTAGCTTTTCGCGTTGGAATTGCATCAGGAAAAATGTATAGGAGGAAAGGCACTTTAAAATTTTTGCACCAAAACTCGTCAAAATAAAGACATGAAACAAGGAGGGAGGTTAAGGTAAAATTACTTCCAAAGAGCCGACCCTTTGATACCTTACCTTTAATTTCTAAAATTCCACTTCTATTAGCCGATCCTTCAACATTTTTGGCTTCACAGTTGTAACTCCCAGCATCCTTTTGAGTCACATTGGCAATCTTTAGAACTCCTCTTTGCACTGTACTGCTGACTGGAAGCGATCCGTTAACTTTCCGCCATGTTAGGTCTGGAGATGGGGAGCCGCTAGCGATGCAAGTGAATTGCACGGTCTCACCAGTTTTCACACGTGACTTCTGTGGAGTAACCATGACCTTGGGGGCCTCTAAGAGTCAATAGAGTACAGCCTTGCCATTCGAGTTAATAACACAATGTTTAATAGTAACATCGTCAGTAAAACTGCATGATCTTTGCAGATGGATATTAGTTGTAACCGTAGGGTTGGGGTGGTTGGGTGGTAGTACCAAAAAATCCAATCGGATAAGGTCATTTTGGTTAACCGCAGTAAGATTTAAAGTAGGCTTATGTTTTCACGCCTTCCTCACTTGGTCTGACACGAGGACACGCAATCGCCAGCTTTCGCTATTTTATCTTGTCTTATTATCTTGGCTTATCAACTCGGTTGACAAACCAGTGAACCATTGCTATTCCCCACAAATGTGAATGTCTTTGCAATTGACGGTCAAATATTTCAAGCGTTTTTTAGCTTTACTTGCATTAGCTTTAATTTCTTTTGCAGACCAGTAAACGTGAAAGGTAACTGCAGAAAAGAACAAACAGCAAACACCCACCTTGAACAAAGATGGCTACTTCAGATTGCACAGAGCCCACTCTGTTAGTGACTTTGCACCTATATACACCACCATAGGCAAGCCGCGCGAGCGGAAAAATCAGCTGTCCTCCTTTTGAAATGAGTCCCTCGGGCAACAGACCGTCGACGCGGGTCCATTGTATTTCCGGTTGTGGGGTTCCATTCGCGATGCATTCTAGAGTCAAATTCTTTCCTACTGAAACTGTTTTGACGGAGGTTCCACCTGTTATAACCACACTGGGTAGATCTGAAAAGGATATGATTACATGGCTACTCATACGAATGATTTAATGATAATGATTATGATACTTATACAATGACAAAAACGATGAAGATAACAATAGTAATAATTACAGCAGCAGCAACAACAACAATAATAATAATAATAATGATAACAATAACAATTGGATAAACTCAAAGGTATAGCATAATATAATTACAGTGCAATGAATTGGCTCGACATTTGAAAAAGATTTATGGACATTAATTTTTGGTTATTATATAATTAAGCACTGTACTTTGAGAATAGGGGGTCGTCAACCAGACAAAAGAACTTAGGCATGATAAGGGGAAATGCGCATAAAAAGGGGATCGAGATGAACAGAAAGTGACTTCTTTTTCTTCGAAGCGAAGCTCTAACAAACCTTCGACAGTGAGTTCTATAGATGTTGTAGAAGTTCCAGCAGCATTTTTTGCTGTGCAGATGTATCGACCATTATCGTCACTGATAACTCCTGTAAGACTCAAGACACCAGCTGAGTGTCGTACGGGAATGTCGCTTCCCTCTTTTGACCAGGAGATCACCGGGTCGGGTATGCCAGTCGCGTTGCAGTGAAATGTAACATTGGATTTATGCGCGGCTTCAAAAGATCTAGGCCAGGCCACCACTTTTGGTGCAGCTGAGATATCAGAACGAAAGTCAGTCAAAAAGCCAGGACAAATTGAACATGGGATGAAATTGAAAATTGACTAGCTTGTTGATCAGCACTGATTTCCCAAACATAAGTTGATAAATAATCAACATAATCGATATGCAAAGAGCAACAAGACTGGAACGTATATTTCAAAGACACTTTCACTGCCATCACAAAAAAAATCATTTGTAGTACAATATAGAATTTATAGTACAACATAGAATGTTTCTTTCTAAATAAAAGGGAAAAAATTCAATAAATGGGAGTCATTGAGAGAGAAGAAGAAGGGATGAAAGGCCTTTTTTTAATTTGTATTTTTACAATTAAAACTTTTATTACCTTAACTCTTGAGGTATAAACCTTTTATATACTGCGATATATATTTTTTTAATTAACGGCCCCTAAAGGTTCCTACCATACACGACGACGCTTGCAAAGCCTTCACTGGAGCCCGCTGAATTATTACCATAACAGCGGTATGTTCCTGCATGTTTCAGTTTCGCCTCACTGACTTTTAAGGTCCCCTTGTCCCTCACGATGCCGTTTGGGAAACTACCATTGAGTTTTGACCACGTGATTGCAAGTGATGGCTTAACAATGCAAAAGATGTTAAAGGAGGATCCTTGATTGACGGAGATCTTGGAGGGAGTCACGTCGATTAGAGGAGGCACTGGTTAAAAAAAGAAAGAAAAAAGGAACCGGTCGGGTTGTTTATCACTTAAATGTAGACATAGGTCGGTTCACTATTTGCGAGTTTTAAGGTAAAAAAAATCCAGAATTCTGTCCCGGTGAGAAGACATAGGGCGCGATCCATTCAACCAAAATTTCCGGAAATTTCGGTCCAAAACTCAATGGATCGGTTCGGTCCAACCCGAAAAGTTTCGAAAAAACGGCTCCACCTTTTGAGGTGAACCACTTTTCCCGGTCGAACCGGTTGGAATTTTGGTTGAATGGATCGCGCCCACAATAAAAGGGGTTCGAGGCTTGGTATGACAACTTAAAACAAATCACTATATTTTGTCTCCTTGATCCTTCAGTTGTTGCCTTAAAGTTAATGTAAAAGCAGGAATCTATTTCACAAACTCGTTCCATTCCCAAAACAGGCCTCGAAAGCTTGAAACTTGTCTCAAAGATAAATCAAGTTTGGGCAAGAAGGGAAACACAAATTTCAGTCTGGAATATTCAACTACATGGCTACCTTTTAAAATTTGTCGTTTCTCCTAAAAGTTCCTAAAGTTGGTGTTCCAGTTTTTCAATGTTTTCGAAACCTTTGGAAAATGTTAAAGAACCTCGAGTTCAAAAAACAGCATTACTTGGAATCGTTGATTGTAATAATTACGTTGAAAAGATATAATGGGAGAGGTGTATAACAGGGTAGTAGCAGTCTAAGCTCTTTTATCTTTGACGGACATACGATATGCCTCAAGCAGACAGCTTCACTTACGGCCACCTTAACAAGTCTTCCCATTAGGAACTTCACTACAAAAGCATGATTTGTTACCGGCCAGCTCCCAATGAAATTACGTTTTTGCTTGCCGATGGTGTCTGCGTAAGGGAAATTTGACTGTATTTGACAGTTTGTAGTACAGACACGGGTAAGACATGTGCCATTTCTTATTTAAAAAGGGCTTTTTTGAAATATCGTATAGTTTGAACAGTTACCAAGTAAAAGTGAGGGAAAGTCCCTTAGTTATTAATCAAAGCGCTTCTTCACATTAAAGCATATGAAGAAGGAACCATTTTTATGGAAGGCTCAGAAACAGGATGCCTTATTGGTCAAAGTGGTACATAAAGAAATGGCCTTTACACCTCCAGTTGGCGGCGTCATTGAACTTCGCCAGGATAAAATGTGTAACTCAATTATATGCCTCTACAAAATGATAAAAGATCAATGGTAATTGACGTTAAAATTTGTTTTACGTTGAAATTTGTGGGAGATGTATCTTATTGTTGAGCTACAACAAATAAAACCTTTGAAACCTTTGAATGTCTCTAACTTGGATTCTGAATGTGATTTTTCTTAGTAATATTTTCGATTAGTCTGGATTCGAGAAACTTAATCCTCTCTTTTCTTGTGTTCAATTTTTTGCTTAATCCTACCTATCACTTCCAACTTGACACTAAAACTGTCCTGCCCTTCACTATTAACTGCTTTACAGGAGTACGTCCCAGCATCTTCTGCACCGACAGACGGGATCATCAGTATTCCATCTCTATCAAGGGCGTCATTGGGTAAATTAGAACCCAGTCTTTCCCAGACAATGGTCGGAGCTGGTAAGCCGGATGCATTGCACCGAAACTCCACGTCTTCTCCTTCGATGACAGTTTGTGAAACAGAATTTAAGACGATCTCTGGTGGTTCTAGTGGAACAGTTACTAGAAGGAATCAGAATAACCTTATGTCATATTTCGTCAATGGAGAAAAATAAAACATGAATTTAGTTCAACTTTTGTATCACTCATTAGTTTTGTTCTAAGCTGAATAAGTGTAAAAAAGTTTCCACACATACGCCACATGCTTAAAATATCACGTCATACAATCCTCTTTGAGAACAATTTCGGCCTAAAATTAAAGCTTCCTTTAATTAAAGTAAGGACAATATCAAAAGTTCCTCTAAATTAAATTAAAATGACAAACATCCTGAAACAGCCTAGCATGAAAAAACTGCCGACATCTCGCGACACCACTAATGGTTTTCCTGGAAATGACGTCTGATAAACGAGTGGAGAAATTTTATACTAATGACGTTTTACTACTCTGACCTTGGTAGTGATTTTGGTTGGCACTTTCCAGATCTGGGTAGCGACACATCATTAGCAAGGAATTTCTGCGCTCGTTCCTTAGAAGTATTTTCCGTTGATGGCGTCTCGAAATGTCGGCTGTTTTGTTAGGCTAGACACAGACACTCCTCGACCGACAATAAGGAATCTTCAAAGTGAACATTGGATGATTAGATTAACAAATATGAGGAAACAGTCGTTGCAATTTCGCAAGAAAACCTAAGAAAAACAAAAAAAAAATTGTTATTCTATGATAACCAGTTCCAGGTTCATGATATGGTGGAAAGCAAAAGGAGAAATGATTTGTTTACGATTGTTTACTTTTCGGATGTCTGAGAAGGACATTTAGCGAGTCCTTAATTTCTCAGGACCTTGCTGCTATTACACTGCATAGGGAATATACCTGTTAACTGCACACTTTCCTGAGTCAATCCTACAATATTCTCTGCCTGGCAGGTAAAGTTCCCCTGGTCTTCCGGTCTGACATTTTCAATAATCAACTTCAACACTCCACGATTGGTTTCCCTTATTTGCAGATTAGACCGAGGATGCCCTTCAATAATCCATTGGACTACTGGAGGAGGGCTCCCTGCAGCTGCGCATTCCAGCGTGACCGAGTTTCCACCTTTCACGGAGACTGGACTGGAAGGGCTCACTATCAACTGGGGCTCACCTGTGTAATAATTAGGCAAGCCATACCGTTATTGTGTAGTCACTACCTTCAAGATGCCATAAAATAAGCTTTATCACTGGCAAAAGAATACAGGTTTCAAAAAGGAAGAAACGAGGTACTTTCTTGTTGAAAAGTCTCGCCATTTCAGCACTGGTCAAGATATTCGTTGTTTGTCCCCTTAAAACTCTTAATAATAAGTACTGTTTTAATTTCTATTTGGGTAATGTAGTCATTGCTTACTCGTGCTGTTGAAAGTGAAGTAAAGATAAGGATCTGGTTAAAAACGACAACTGGCCATTACTTTCCTCGAGAAGTTTGTCTTCAGGAATTCATAGTAATAAAAGACGGACAAGAAAAAGTGACTTAAAGAAACAAACACACAAGAGAAGAGTTTTATGTGTTTTAGGTGGTGGTTCTTGAAAAGGGTTGTCAGAAACAAGATAGGTATTTGTAGAGTTGTTGCCCTCTGCTTGTGTTAGATTAAAATTTACCTTGAACAATAAGCAAAGCCGCTGCTTCAGTTGACCCTAGGATATTTGTCGCCTTACAAATATATCTGCCTCCATTGTCACCGGACGCGCGAGAGATCACTAAGACGCCGTTGTCACTGCTGTTTAGCGGTTTATTTTGCTCCCTTTCCCAGACTACCGATGGAGGCGGGTTGCCCTCCTTCACCACGCATCTGAATGTTACACTCCCTCCACCTGTGACTGTCAGCTTTCTCGCTGGCATGATATTCTATTTTTGGCATCACCTTTACTAACAGATGAAAGTAAAAAGAGTGATTTCAGAGTTAACTGTTAGGACAGCTAAGATTAGTTTAAGGTGAGTGATTTTTCAGCCCTGAGGCTGGTAACCATATGCATGGTATCAGGGCTTATCGTACCCTCGTACACTTCATGGCTTCTCATCCGAGTGGGGCTAAAAATGAGCCAGTAAAGATTCAGTGGGGGGTAGAGGCGGTCAGGCTGCTGGACTGATAATTAAGAATAGCATAGGTATTTCATTCAGAACGGTAGAAAAAGGACATACCGGTATTACCCACCAGATCATCATTCTAGTCAGAAAAACCAGAAACGTTCTCAGGCAAATGACATGTTGAGTTAAGGTAACTTCGTCATTAAAACAGGCACATTGAGCTATGACAAAGTTTTCCACATAACTTTTTCGTTTTTTACGCGATGGCTGAGAAACTTTGCAAACAACAACAGATATCATTCAACAATAATACGAAATATTTAGATTTCATTGCTGATAAATATTTTTTCGAAATTAGCGCTTAAAAGAAAATCGCGTCCAGTAAAACATTTTGCTAATATTTTTTATTGAAATTTCTGGTATCCGCTTTTGTTGATATAGTAAATATACCAGGGAAATTTCGGAGAAATCGTTGGAACAGAAGTTGGCAATAGAAGTCGTTCGAAATTCAGCTTTGAAATTTTTTTAGAGTATCAAAAATAAATTCCTCTGAGGTAGAACGAGCTATCATCAACAAACGCAGATACCAGGAATTTCAGTCAAAAATATCAGCATGAAGATATCATAGCGCCTGTATTAATGACCAAGCCACCTTAATTTTCTTGTCCTCTAGTGGGCACTGCCATTTACTGTCCGATGCCCTTTTATTATATCCAGGTCTAAGTTGGCAAGGCAATTTACAAACTTCAACAATTACCTGTATTACAAGTGGTCTTACCAGGAACTTACCCATCAGCTGAACAGTTTCCTGGGTCTTCCCTACGATGTTTTGAGCCTGACAGGTGTAATTGCCCTCATCTTCTAGACCCACGGTCTCAATTACCAGTTTTGAGACACCACGGCCACGTTCCCCCAGCTGAAGGCTGGAGTGAGATTTAAGCTGAGTTTCCCATTGAACATCTGGGTTGGGTTTTCCCTCTGCTACACATTCTAGAGAGACAGAGCTGCCAGCTTTAACTGAAACGGGACTGGAAGGGCTCACTATTATCTTTGGCTCACCTGTGTATAAAAGAAATGCGCTTTATTGATTTGACGCAGAAACTTGGGCTATGGCCCATGAAAGTATAAGCCAGAAGTAGCGTTATGCACTGCTTTTCTACATTGTGTTTTTACTTCTGTGCAAGAGACACTAGCCTTTGAACGCTTAGCCACAACAATTCATCATAACTGAGATTGAAAGTTGCTACCAAGCGCGCCTTTAATTAGATTAAATGATTAATTTCATAGAATTGATAAGATTGTTTGCAGTCCCCCGTTTTACAGTAAGATCGTCTTGGTAGAACCGGCTTACCATGACAGGCGGTCATTGGGGGTAAACGTTACGGAAGAAGGCGCGAGACCCTTTAGTGAATCTTACCGAGCTGGTCGCTAGTTACGGTAAACGCTCTAGACAAATAGCGTATTGTATGGTCTATAAATGAATAAGTAAACAAATACATAACTTTATTAATTTTTCATTTGAGAGGTCTAAACTCTAATGACAAAATGATGTGCTTTCGGAAAGCATTGACGTTATATCTTAAAAATTTCCTATTTCGTGACGTACATTCTTTAACGCGTTGCCAGATAATTGTACCTTGAACAATAAGAAAGGCGACTGCCTCAGTGGACCCCAGAATATTCGTCGCTCTACAGATGTACTTTCCTTGACTGACACCACTGGCAGCAGCTATCACTAACACGCCATCACTACTGCTGTTCAGCGGTTTATTTCCTTCTCGTTCCCAGACCACAGTCGGAGTTGGATTACCCGCAATTACCGCACACGTTAGATTCACAGTATCTCCGCCGCTCACTGTCAGGTTTGGTGCTGGCCTGATTTCTATTCTTGGCATATCCTTTGCTGTAGATTCAAGATTTTGTTGTTATATAATTATTATTGTTACCATTATTACTCGTAACACTTTTAATTACTTAACTAGTGGCAATTGCAGATTTTAGACAGGGTTTGAGGTTAGAGTATCTTTGGTTTGAGAGTGATGGGAAATGCCCCACGGAGAAAATTCGATGATGCATTCGATGATATCCGAATGTCCAATCTTAGGTCAACAAACTGATGAGTATTCACTCATCAAAGGACTTCGTGTTTTGGTATCAGAAGATACTGAGAATAAAATGCAATGGCATGTGAAGCGAAAAACACAACGCCATTTTCTTTCTTCGGAATCTCCAAACTCAAGGTGACAAGCAGTTGACATTTGGGAAAAAGTGGAACCAAAATAATTACCATGGCGTGTGAAGTTATTTTAACGCTGTGTCCTATATTGTTTCTTCGTCCTGGCAAATCACAACAACAAAAGGGACAACTAAGTTAAGTGGAAACGACGTAAAGCGACGTAAATTGCTTGCGTTTGCTAAGGCTTTTGAGGATTTAGTGAAATCGTTTATTTCCTAAAAGGAAGCTGATTTATCATGATGTGTCTCGTTAGCAGTGGCAATTTAAGGCTCTGAGTGAAGAAATATTAAAACCGAAAACAATCGTCTTTCAGTCCCGGACACGCCTTACCCATGAGAACGCGATTCTTAACTTATATTCGGTTGCCGGCGGTCACAGTCTTTTCATCCACTGTTAACAGGCTAGTGATCAGAAGCCGAAAGTTCTAAAAAGCATTTTCAAGAGCTCTTTTGATAACCTGAGCAAGATTATATTTTAAAAGAGTGTATATATTTATTTCTGCCATAGCTTGCGCTTGGGTGGAAACATTCTACAGGTACTAATGGAGCTTAAATGTTAAGAAAGGAGCTTATTTTTCTAATTGAATTGATGGTACCTTATTAAATTCATTAGCGAGAACGGATGCAGCACCTTTATCACTTCAGCCGTAGCTCTTTCATTCGCCACTTCTTAAGTGGAGAATGGAGATAAATAACATAATCTGTACGATACCTTGAACAGTAAGAAAGGCAATGGCTTCAGATGTCCCTAGATTATTCGTAGCTCTACTAATGTATTTTCCCTGACTGTCGCCAGTGGCAGCAGAGATCACTAAGGCGCCGTCTTTACTGCTGTTTAGTGGTTTATTCCCTTCTCGTTCCCAGACCAATGACGGTGATGGATTACCAGCTCTCACCACGCATCTTAAAAAAACTGATTCTCCTGTGGCAATTGTGAGGTTCGTGGTTGGTGTAATTTCTATTTCTGGTGGAACCTTTACTAAGGAGCAAAGAAAAAGCAAAGGTCAACCATTGCTTATGGAAAATTACAAGGAGAGTTTTTGAATCACTGTATCACGTATTACTTGATCGCTAGGAATTGCTTTGCATGAAATAGTCTACACAAGCGTCATGAGATCTGCCGAAACAACTTTGGATACATATACAACGCAAATATCAGTTGCACTGATACATGTGGTTCAACCTATCCTTGCTTTCTGTTTAAAATTTTTCAATGCCATTCCCACACACTTCGAAAAGGAAAGCAAACCAGTTTAATTTTAAACCACGGGTGAGATAGTGGGAAGTTTACCGTGCATTGACAAAATTTAAAGCAAAAGACCAAAAGCAAATCTTACCGGAATAAACACCACTTTAGTTCCTGAGGAAAAGAGAGAAAGAAAATCGAAGCGCACTGCATAAAGACGTATAACACACCCGTTTAGCTGTATTAGAATACAGACGTCAAAAATAATGATTATAAAACGACCGCACACATACCCCCAAAAAACAACAACAATAACAAATTAAATAACGTTGTGTGGCACCAAGTTATTTTCACTTAAGTTGTGAACAGAGTGGAAGAATTGGAAACATACTCATACTGACACCCAACATACTCACCTATCAACTGAATCGTTTCCAGAGTTTTCCCTACAATGTTTTGAGCATGACAAGTGTAATTTCCCTGATGTTCCGCTGTCACATTTCTTATAACAAGTTTCAACATTCCGGGACCGTTCACCATCAGTTGAAAATTGGATTAGGAATTTCCCTGAGTTTTCCATTGAACCTCCGGAGGGGGATTCCCCACGACTGCGCATTCTAGAGTGACCGACCCCCCAGTTGTCACGGAAATGGAGTTGGGCGGGCTCAGCATTATCTTGGGTTCAGCTGCGTGATGAAATAAAAGTAGATTAAAACAAATTGAAAAGGTTTATAAGGGCTAAATGATTGCACACATCTTCCTTAAAGTTAATGCAGGATCTGATTTTCTGGGGCTAGACAAACATTAGGTAACTCAACAACATTATTTTTCACCACAAACAGGTTATGCAAAATGGCAGGGAAGTCGGAAAACAAGACATATATAGAAAGTAAGGAAAACATGCTCGCAGGAATTGAACACCACCGGGTTAAAATCTGGGTAATCCTTGTGGGTATTTGAATAAAGGGGAAATTTCTTGCTGCCTTTGCTCCCCACCCCCTTTCCCAAGAAGTCTAGGGTTACTTTTAGGGCCTGTTTACATGGAGGCGGAAGACCCCAGGTAGGTGAGGCAACGGTAAACCGCCTGTCCATATAATCTCATTTTAATTTGATCACGTTTACATCGGGCTACCTCACCTATCTAGAGTCCCCCACCTGCAGGGTAAACAGCCCCTTGATAACCTTATTGAGCGATACCTTTAGGCAACACACTAACATGTCTTTTGAGGAACATTTAAGCAGGAAGGAGGATTTAGTATGACTTATTTTATAAGCGACGAACGCTTGAAAGATAGTCGCTACCGAACAGGTTGCAGCAAATTCCATAAATGACAGAACCGGCAGGGATGCCGGTATCTTACAGTGTAGCTTTCAATAAGAGCTTTTCTCACTGTAACATTAAATTCCGACCCTGCTCGTCATTAGAGCTCCAGTAGCTCAGTGGTTAGAGCGTCCGAACTAGAACTCGGAGGGTCGTGAGTTCGATTCTCAACTGGAGCTCGGAAAATTGTTGTGAGCTTTCTGGTGTTTGAATTCTCCTTCTTAAATACCTTGTACAGTAAGCAAGGCCACGGCCTCAGTTGACCCAATGATATTCGACGCTTTGCAGATATACATTCCTTCATTGTCAAAAGTTACAGGGGAGATCACCAATATGCCGTCGCTACTGCTGTTAAGCAGTAGCTTTGTGTCTCTTTCCCAGACTACAGCTGGAGGTGGATGACCCGCTTTGACCACGCATCTCAAAACCACTGCCTCTCCTGTTGTAGCTGTGAGGTTGGGTGCAGGCATGATTTCTATCCCTGGTGGAACCTTCGCTGGGAGTCAAAGTGAGAGCTAGGCTTTATAGATGGGCTTAAAATATCTTTAATGTTATGGTAAAGACCTTTTGCATTGCCCAACCGAACATTTGGAGTCCATCGCTAAAGAGAGTACGAGGGGAGTACGCCACAAACTTGCACAGGGGGAACTTCCACTTATAGGCCATTATAGGAAATAGCCCTCCCCCCTCCCTTCCCCCGTGAACAACTGAGTGGTGCAAAAAGCAAGTTGGGTCTGTAAGTGTCCTTTTTGCATCACGAAAAAGCCGAATTAAAAAATCCAGAGCCAAGTTTTAAATCTGTGCTGCAGGAAATCACAATCAAAACTCGTAACACAGTTTGCCCGTTCGCCCCCACATAGCACGGACAATTCTTGGCGTGAAAGTCGATGAAGTGGCACAAAATTTCCAGCCTGGTTACGGTTTCAACTCAAACACAATTAGTCACTTCTGATGAAAACATAACAGAAAAGCGGCTTATGGCACCATCCAAAAACTGCTCAGTAGCTTCCAACTCCATTTAAAAGGTCACAATACAGGACAAGCCTTGAGGTTTCAATCTAGAAAGTGGATCTACCAAGGACAACTGTGAAATTGAGTATTTAAAAACCTTAGACGCTCAAAAAATTCCAACACGGATTTTATGATTATCTTTTTTTAATGCGGTAAAGCCGTTAAGGCAACAAACCAACTATCAACGGTGAATCTAAAGCCTGCCACCGTAAGCAACGTGTTAAGGTATCTACACCTGAATGCAAAAGATAGGGTTTCACTTGATTTTTAGAGAGTTTATTTTTTAATTCTCTTTGTGCATGCATTTATAGTGTGGTTCTGATTTTCCTTGTAAAAAATCCCACCATTTGCGACTTTCACCTTTTCCATAATACGGTAGATTTTCTCACAAACGAAAATGCATGGGTATTGCGTCAATGTTTCAATAAGGGACGATTGACAGTCTCAATACTTATGCTAACATTTGTGGGAAAGAAAACCGCATTTTGGGGAATGGAAAGTTGCAAATAAACTAACTCCAGTATATCATATTCAAGTAGTCACGCATGTAAGACAATCATGCCAAGTTACGTGTCGGTCCGCCACCGGTATTAACTTCCCTCTCATTTGGATATATGATTCGTTTTAGTTAAGAGCACCGTGATGCTCAGTTCGGTCGACCGATGATGATGATCTCTTACATGCGCCTTTGGTAGAGAAAATGAATGCTAAGTTGGAAAGTATCTGGTTAAGTTGTATATTTCCTTTCAATTCAGAAGGATTCTACTTTCATTGCTAGTATTAACAGTTTCTTAGAACTTAATATACTTTGTTAGTTTAGAAGTTCAAGTGAACAAGTAACACTTTCAAAATGATTATTTTCTTTTGCCCTAATCGCAGATTAGAAATCTAAAGGGAAGATTACCATCGTTCATAGTATAAATAAGTTTTCTGGAGTAAACTTTTCGAGAAATGTTCCAGAATTTTATGGTTTTATGCCAGGGGTGCGGCGGATGTATAAATATATGAGTTATAAGCAACCCCTAAGTCAGGCTCAAAGAATGCACGCGTGTTCACCGTCTACAAAAAGCGATTCTTCAGATTCCATTAAAAGGGTGTACTTATCAATAGATATAGAATATAGATATAACAATAGCGAGTATGGAGAGTTTGTGCATGAAAGATGACCATGATGACCGCTTCAAATCTATAAATTAGGCGGTTGGATGCTGTAGGCAAATAACATTTTTAAAACACTTATTCTGAAAGTCATCAGTAAAAATTGCAGTTTTATCAAAAGGAATTATAGCCTACGCATCAAAGAACGAATGGTAAGAATGTAGTTTAGAGACTTTAATGGGGCAAAGGTCCAGCTAGTATCTTACCTTTTGGTACTTTTTTTCTTTAAATCATTTATTCAGAGAGTTTTAGAGTAATGAAGTGGTTTACAGAGAACAAAACGAAGAAAATTTTAATCTAGAAATGCGGGGTGCGTACTAACGAGACAATTTGTAATAATGCATTATTTTATTTGGATCCAGAAGTCAATTTGGCAGCATTGTGCTCATTTAACATGCCTCAAAATGTTTCAGGCATTTAAATTTCGTCAATGAGTTTGCACTAGCGGTTACTATGCTGACAAACTACTTTTAGTAACGAGGACGCTATGGCTTTATATGTATGGTAATATTTTTACGAGCACACCTCTAAGTCTCTTAGCGATCACACGCATGAGTTTTTTAACCCTTTCCTCCCAAAGTAACTCGTAAATTTCTCGTAATTTTCAAAACTCGTAAACTTTAAAAGTCAACCAGAATACTTCAATTACTGGCTTTAACTTTCGAGTTAAGAGAAAATATTACTGTGGTACAGTTGATGGGAAGCTACTGAGCAGTACGATACGGCAGTGTTGTCAGATTCTCTGGTTGTTTTCAACACTGCACTAAAAATCTAATCGGATTATGAACAAGAGCACTTCTGGGAGTGAAAGGGTTTAAGTAGCTGGCGATTGCTTGTTTATGGAATTAACAATAATGCAAAATAGAGTCGTTCGAGAATTCAAGAGCACACCAACTTTTGTTGATTCATTAGCCCTTTCACTCCACACCAGAGCCGAGTTGCTCGAAGCCCGATTGGAAGAAATTTAAGATAGCTAACCATAACAACAGATATGAGAAGAACTAACTGGGCCTCAAAAAACTCGGCCTAAGATGCCACATGCAAGATCGTTGTTATGCCACGTCATCCAGTTCTTAACAACGACAACAACAGCAACAACAAAAAACAATAACAATAATCACTGCGTAATCTAACAAATTCCAATCTAACAAATTCAATTCCGAGCGTATGGCAATTAAAAAGCAATTTTTGATCACAGTTATTTGGCAAAGATGGCTAGCGAGAGAGAGAGAGAGAGAAAAAAAAAAAAAGAAACGTAGAAATATAGAAATAATGATAAGAACCGAGTTAATGCGGATATGGGAACTAAATAACCTAACTATAGCTTCGACGATATGAGATATTGCAATTTAGTATATACACACTCAGTGATCTTGGTGATTCAAGCAATCTGATTGGTTCGCTATCTCGGAGTGTTCAACAATATTCACCTCCTAGCGAGTGGATAATGTGTGAGCTCGGTGTTTTTCCCATTTTTTTTAGAGAACGATCTTTTAAAAGTCGACAAAATCCTAGGGCTGACTTTTTTTAAGGCAAGAAAAGAATTGGAAGGATTCAATCAGGCGTTTTTCAATTTAGTGTAGCTGAGTTTTGTGCTCAATGGATTGTTTACAACTCCCATGTATTCGCGTAGAACAAGCCGTTTCGTGAACTCAGCGTTTTCAAACAGAAAATTTTGGCTCAAAAATCGAAGTTTATTTATGACAAACAAATTTAAAAGGAAATGTTTGCAGAAATTCTACGTTTCAACTAATCAGGAAGAAGAATGATGCAGGAAGACGACGTCTTACCTTGAGCAACGGAGCCGCCATTTTTGTCAGCACTTCATGCAAGAACGACACAACAAACCCTTTTGGCTATAAACTTGGCGAGTCAAAAGAAAAAAAAAAGTTTTACTCTTCTACTCAGGTAAGGGAACAGTTCAAACTTTTAGGGGTTCCATTTAAGCCATTACGCTGTTGTTTGCGAAATGATAAACTTGTGAATTGCCGTGTTTGAAAATTCTGCAAAGATCTATTTTTAAACTTACGCGTGATTTGATCTGTCAATCAAATCGTACTTTTTAATGGTTTCCTCTCTGATTTTGTTGAGATCACTTCGTGTGTATATACTAAAACAATTATTCTTTTCAATCTCGGTGAATAGTGACTTTGGGAATATTAACCTCGCCGCTTTCGCGGCTCGGTAAATATTTAGCCACTATTCACCTCGATTTCAAAGAATAATTGTTAAATGGTCTTAGAACCTTTGCATCCTTAGCGTGAAAAACTTCATATGACTAAACCCTAATCTTGTCAATTGCTAATATACGCACAAGAAGAAAAAGCGCATCCTTTGTTCACTACTGATGCATCACATGCACTCATAATTGCGAAAATAATGTAATTTGGGAGTGTGTCTAAAACTCAAAACCCTGCAAGCAGCATAGCCCTAACCGTAAACTAAACTCTCCTCTCAAATCGTTATACGTAAAGTTGCGATATTTTGATTTCACTGAATAATGCCTTCGGGGTGGCAACGTAGACCCTGTTATGTAAAACTTTTGGATGGAGTGAAAGGGGTAATTATGGTATGTGTATTAATAGCATAACCTATCTCAGTATGGCCCAGGCTGACCCTCCATGCGTTCATGCAAACTTTTCCACAAGTTCACCGAGGAGTGCTTTGAGAATTACTCACTTCTAACATCAACTATCCCTGTTGCCTGCTGGACTCCTTTCTTGTTTTGCGCCATGCACACGTACCTTCCCCTCGTCCTCAATAGTCGCGTTTTGTATCCGCAGCAGGCCTTCTTCAATTACGTGATTCTCCGTTAAGCTGCCGCCAATTTTGTTCCACTGAATGGTGGGGTTAGGACGTCCTGTCACCTGACATGACAGGATTGCTGATGCACCTACGTCAACAGTTTGATTCAACGGTACCATGACTGCTGTTGGAGCGACAGAGTTGTCTGAAGAAATAAACGAGGTATATACTTTACCATCATACCTCTTGATAAGAAGAGTTTCAATAAATTTCCATCTTTTAAGTCTATGACGAAATACTATCATGTTAAAACTTTCATTTTTAAGACACCATACGTGGCTCTGAGGTAGAGGGAATTTAAACAAAATATTATGAATTATTCATACCTGGGCCGGAATCTTTTGTTTTATACCCCTCTATCTCAGACTCGAGCGTTAGTTTGACCAAAACTCGTTTTTACAAAACACGAAACTATTTGAATGACTCTGAGAAGTAAGTTTCACCTCACCCAGGCTACTAGCCTGATGTGTTCTGTTAGAAAATAAGAAAACCGAAAGAAAATTAAAGGCGCTGTGTCACGAAACTCAGCCAAATTAGGTAATTACAAAATGCCCGTTAAATTAAGAGAAACGTAAATAACCGCTTAAAACATTAAAGGAAAGTTAAAATAACACAACAAATACAACAGATGCCACGGATGGGCAAAACTGAAGAAGATTGAAACGGATTGAAATTAGGGTTTTTGAAAGCTGTTCAACCTAACAGTTTTTCAAAGTTGATCCCTGCTGTTTGCAGCTTCAAAAATAATGCTCAGGAGACATATTTGTTTGTCTCGAATCTTTGCTTGAGTCATTTACAAGTAATTTCTTTGCTTACTTTAAGTTCCGTAGCGACTGAGGGCGAGTAACTGGCAAAATTAAACAAAATGAACTGGGCTGCCGTGACACCCCTTTAAGTGCAATTTTATCCAGTGTCGAACAAGGTCCCGTCTACGTCTTCACGTATTCGGATATTTTCTAATGCGCGAAATTTTTAAATCCACTTGTATCCGTACTCAAATCTAATTTGCCCACGTCCACACGTATTGGGATTCACTCTCAGTTCGTCAGCTAATTTGTACAGGGATCTTCGGCTCATGCGAAAATTTTATTGCCAATCTTCTTCAATGACTGTTTCACTGACAAAATTGTCGCGAAACACTATTTCGCTCGTTTAACTTGTTTACGGAGTCCAAATTCGTCCGTCCGACCTGGAAAGAAGCTTCAAAATTTCGAGCCGCCGTTTGGCATAATTGAAGTGTCAAGTAATCATAGCTAAGTTTAACAGTACACAAGTTATGACTTGAAACTGAAGTCCAAGAAGTGTAGAAGCGATAACCCATTGCGCTCGGCATCGTCTTGAATATTCCTGGTAAAGAACTGAGCTCGATGTTGTGACATCACTGGATAAAAACATATCTGGAATTAGCGTCCACGCGATTCCGAATTCATAGCGTATTCAAAAATTTCCACTCTGGCGAACGGATTCGTATGCCGGATACACCGGATATGTCTGGACAGAAGCCGAATTCGCAAAGAAAAAGTTGCGGATTCAAAAATTTCCTAATACGTATGAACGGGGCCTAAATAATACCTTTTGCAACATTCAATGTTACAGGTTCAGCCTTAGCTCCGAATTTGTTCGCAGCTCTGCAAAAGTAGGTTCCTGCGTCTTCAAGCTTCGTTGAGGAAATGATTAGTACGCCATTCTCGGACGAAGATGACGAGGAAAGCCGACCTTTCTCACGTGACCAGCGAATTGTAGGAGTCGGGTCTCCACCAGCAAGGCATTCAAATAACGCCTTATCACCTTCTATGACATTGAGAGTGCTGGGAGTGACTGAGATTAGAGGGACGCTGCCACCGGCTGTTAAAAAGATGATAAATAATTGATGAAAGAAACAAACGTCGTTCCCAGGGATCATTATAAGTTTCTGGGAAACTGCCCACCTACCCCTTCCCTGAGCCAACATTTTGCCCTAAGTGAGAAGTAAGTGTTAATGCTGACGAGAGAGAAGGGGAGGGGGGGGAGGGTCAAGTAGGGGAGAACCCTGGGAACCATGTTGGCACCGAGTAGAAAACGTGTTCATATTTCTGCTTAAGGGGGTTACTTCACGATATTTATCAAAACCCAAATCGAGCGAAAGATGAAAGTAACTGCTCAAAACTTCAAAAGCAATTTCAGCGTTAGCCTAACAATTTTTCAAAGCTTAATTTATTGTTTGTAACCCCTGAGAAAGAATCAAGGAAATCAAAGAAAAAATGAAGAACAATTAAGGATCAATTTCTTACCGGAGACATTCAGAAACGCGGTCGTACCGGAAATGCCACCCAAGTTTTCAGCGGTGCAAAAGTACTTTCCTTCATGTATCTTTTCTACTTTAGGAATTTTAAGAAGGCCATTGTCATTAGACAATATTGCTTCTGATGGTAGTTTACTGTCAGGACCACCGTGCCACTGGAGGACTGGAGCGGGAAATCCAATGGCTGAGCAGCGAAATTGAGCCGAGTCTCCTTCGCGCACGCTCAGTAGTACGGGTGAAATCGACACTTTCGGACTTGTCACTACGAAAGAAAAAATAAGTACTTTTGCGGCCATTAGATTAACCATACTAACTGAATTATAGAGGAAGGTAAAAAACCAAATTGCATGACAGAACTCCACTAATCCATACACCTGGTAACCGTTACTAAACTTGACATATATATGCATAAATCTGTTACAACGAGAAACAAGATTAAATAGAGTATTTGGAATAGTGATTCGCCATGAATTAAGGCGAGAATCTGTTTACCCTAAACAGTTTGCACTTTCGTTTATTTTTCTTTAAAATGTTTCGGACGCCAGTAGACGGCTTTTTTCCTGATTTTAAGGGCTCAAACCATAGTTCGAGTAATCGAGGGTAAAATTATATAGAAAATGACCTGAGGGGAAACGAAAATTGGTTCGAGTTATCGGGAGTTCGAGTTATCGAGGGTTCGAGTTACCGAGGGTAAAATTGCAGTGAATGTATGACGAAAATCTAGGGGAAATCGATTTTGTTTCGAGTTAGCGTGGGTTCGAGTTATCAGGAGTTGACTGTATTATTTTTATGTTTAGTCAAATGAAGTAAAAGTATTAATTATGACAAGTTAATGTAACAGCCGAGGCTTGAGGCTTGCAGCAAATCAGGTTGTTAACACGTTTGAACGTGGGTGGTAAAACGCGTAAGATCGCTATTCAAATCGTTTTGCAGCAATGTTGCAAGACAAGTTGTACGCTTTTTGTTGACCGTTTTTCCGTACCTTTAGCTATCTAGAAGCTAGTATTTTCTTACCTCCCACACGCAGCTGAACGCTGGCCATGTCATTAGTAAATGAGTTNGAACTCCACTAATCCATACACCTGGTAACCGTTACTAAACTTGACATATATATGCATAAATCTGTTACAACGAGAAACAAGATTAAATAGAGTATTTGGAATAGTGATTCGCCATGAATTAAGGCGAGAATCTGTTTACCCTAAACAGTTTGCACTTTCGTTTATTTTTCTTTAAAATGTTTCGGACGCCAGTAGACGGCTTTTTTCCTGATTTTAAGGGCTCAAACCATAGTTCGAGTAATCGAGGGTAAAATTATATAGAAAATGACCTGAGGGGAAACGAAAATTGGTTCGAGTTATCGGGAGTTCGAGTTATCGAGGGTTCGAGTTACCGAGGGTAAAATTGCAGTGAATGTATGACGAAAATCTAGGGGAAATCGATTTTGTTTCGAGTTAGCGTGGGTTCGAGTTATCAGGAGTTGACTGTATTATTTTTATGTTTAGTCAAATGAAGTAAAAGTATTAATTATGACAAGTTAATGTAACAGCCGAGGCTTGAGGCTTGCAGCAAATCAGGTTGTTAACACGTTTGAACGTGGGTGGTAAAACGCGTAAGATCGCTATTCAAATCGTTTTGCAGCAATGTTGCAAGACAAGTTGTACGCTTTTTGTTGACCGTTTTTCCGTACCTTTAGCTATCTAGAAGCTAGTATTTTCTTACCTCCCACACGCAGCTGAACGCTGGCCATGTCATTAGTAAATGAGTTTTCACCAGTACATGTGTAGGTCCCTTCGTGAATACCTTGTGTATTATCAAACTTAAGGACACCATTTTCGTTTACAGCCCCTTCAGGAGAGTGCACCATACATTCCAAGCGTCCATTTTAGACTGTAATCAGCGTCACTTTTGGCTGTGCAAGTGAACTGTGCACTTTTATTTAATGGAACGTAGAGGACCTTTGGAGAGACAGTTACTGCAATAGGGTCTACAAGAACGTCTAAAAAAAGACAGTAGTTCACAGTTTAGAGCGATTTTCGTATGACCTTGAATTGAAAACAAGTGATCAAAACAGAAACAACGAACGAATGGAAATAGACCGATTTCATTGGTTATCAAACGCTCAGGTAAAAAACTTCATGCCTGAGAACTTTCTAGAAATCAATCGATATTTTGACGTCATACTGAAAACCTACACGATTGGCCAATCAAACAATTCCTCACTTCTGTTTGTACTCTGTCATACTAGTCTGACTTTTGTCATCAAAATGACATAAATGGCGACATGTATTGAAATTATTCATTTGTGCGCTGTGCTATTCACCAGACCTTACGTAATTCAGCTGTAGCAAAAGAACATCAATGAGAAGCTGCGATGAAGCAGTGTTCATATGTCTATCTTATTTGAAACTGACATAAATTCTGTTAAATGCAGTAGAGGTGTTGTCAATAAGGGAACATTTACCTTTCACTGTCAGCTTTGCCGAAGCTGTTTCGGACCCGTAAACATTTCTAGCGGTACAAACGTACGTTCCTTCGTCTTCTTTCTGCACTCCCCTGATCT
>CALNXI010002992.1:9249-14249 GCA_942486025.1 Porites evermanni
GTCCACAAAAGCTCGAAGGTCTGAAAATTCGGCCGCGATGAATTGTAAATTGAACAAGCGCTGACAGTTACCGCTGTGATTCCTGTTGTTTAGCTCGGGTTTTTCAAAATCTGCCTGCGCCACCCGAACACTACGGCGTCTTTGATGTTTTTTGCGATTTTCGAAGTTTTTTCCAATCTCAACTTGGGGTAGCCTCCCACGCAGGCGTTTTTAGCGGAGCTCGTATTTCGTCCCTCCCCACCTCCTTGTGGGGAAGGAAGAAATACGAGCTCCCCTAAAAACGCCTGCCTGGGAGGCTAAACTTGGGGTCGCACTTAGCAACGTCCACCGATCAGGGGCGTAGCCAGCTTTTTGACCAGTTGTAGACCTGTCTGACTTTTACCTATCCTGGAAATTGCACGCAGGACTAGTACGCACTGACGTCACCAAAACTTTGAAATCTTAGGTCTGGTTTTTACGAGTCGGAGTCGGAGTCGGAGTCGGAGTCGTAAGAACGCTTATGACCTAGTGAAAATCATAAATCGGAGTCGTAAGCAGAGTCATAAGCGCGACGGAATCGGTGTCAGAAGAATCAGAACGTTTCCATTTCTTCCGACTCCGCTTACTACTCCGTCGCTTACGTTCCGCTTATGATCTAGTGAAGACCAGATTGCCGGAGTCGGAAGCAGAAGCGGAAGGATAAACCAGTCACAATGCACGTTCCCACGCTTTGTGATTGGTTTAGTTCTTCCCCTTCCCCTTCCGACTCCGACAATCTGGTTTTCACTAGACCATAAGCGGAACGTAAGCGACGGAGTCGTAAGCTGAATCAGAACGCTGTTTTTACTAGATCATAAGCTCTACGCTTCTGATTACGACCCCGACTCCAACTCCGACTTCGTCGCTAATGAAAACCGGCCTTTAAGCTTTTTAGCTCACCCTAACAACCCATAATTTATTACAAGCGGTAGAGTGATCAAACCAAAAATTTGTAGGCCCGGGGCCTACAGGCCTGGCCAGGCTGGCTACGCCCCTGCCGATACAGCTTTTCCGCTGCTGTGACTCGTGTCAGAGGTGTCAGAGGTCGACTTGTGGCAAGTCCACGTCCAGTTCTAAAGATATAAAACGCGATAAAGCATCACAAAGTTTAGTTAAACGTTACCGTTTATTATGATTTCATCGCATTCGTTTCCGTAAACATTGACTGCCACGCGTCTGCTTGATTTTGTCCGCAGTAAGGAGGTTCAATTAACACATGCTTCATGAAGCTTCCAAAAAGGCTCCTCACTGTCCTCAGTCACATCGCATGTCTCATGGGTTTCTTTCTTACATAGTCTTAAATGTTGCTGTTACATTTCTGATTTATATTCGTTTCACGATTATCTGAGCTCGTATGGAAGCTGCAGGGGTTCCTTCTAAAGGTACCCGGAATAAGCTGGCAGGAGAACTTCCCCTGGGAAGAAGAAGCCTTCAACCGGCAACAAGTGCTTCCTTTCTCTCGGTACTCCGGCCAACGGCAATGAGAGCATCGCCAAAAACTCACGATTTATCCCAAATCGAAATTCAACGAGAACAATATATCATTGATCTGTAATCCTGAGAAGTTTTAGAGTAGTATCGAACTCGGCTAACCATGATGCACACGGATTTTTCAAGGTTCTCTTACTCTCGGGATCGACGGTAACGAGGTATGTGGATTATATGATGATCCCAGATCCCAAACTTGGATTATTTTGATCTGATGATCCCAAAAAACGACAATGATCCCATCGGAAACAAAATTGATCCCATCCCAGATGGAGTGATCCACGTTAGTTTACTGACCATTTCGGGATGATTTTAGCGAGGTGTAGCCCTTGAACAATCATACCGTGTATAAAAATGATTTTATTGCTCTTGTGAATGAAAAACATTTTCGTCTAAAAGCTAAGCACTTCGAGGGCTAATATCAAATCGGAAATGATCCTTTCCAGTAACAGCCTGTCTCGTGTTGCTTTTAATTTTGTGATTATGTATTTTAACTATTCCCCCTTTTTTAATTTTCAGTTCTGGGCCTGCAGAAACTGGCTCACGCTGTTGCAGAATCCCTGCCACTTTTTCTTTGTTACTTTGTTTGATTACCCGAATGTATTTATATTATGTTGACGAAGCTAATAACATAAATAAATAAAATAATTGATATCGCTAAATAGTACACAAGAAAGTAGGTCTCATACTTTCACTACTCGTGCTCGAACGGGTGTGTGGTTGTAACATGACAGGCTCACCGTGGCGCACCGCGTGCGTCAGAACTCATCCTTATCTGGTGTTCGTGTGGCACTAAGGTAGAAATTTTTGAGCCATCAATTAGCCGCCCCTATTAATTTTATCAGGACCACCACGGCCGGGAAACTGGACTCCTTTCGACTCGATTATTCTCCGTAACTTTTCCGTAAGTGACGAACGCGGATCCGTAAAAGTTTTACACATGAATTAATCTACTTGTCGAAATTTTAACCAATCTGAGACTCGTTTGGTCCTGGAGTAAGACCAAAAGTCAAACACAATGAACATCAATCTAGAATTTTACAAATGCAATTCCTTTGGTTGCCTCTAAACTGGTTAATTTTACGCCAAGACAAATATGCCTGTATCTTCCTTCCCCTTCCGTTCTAGGTCTCCCTTCCCCCACACCCAGAGTTTTTACAGACGGACGTATCATAACCAAATTTTATCGCATCGATGGGTTTCCAATTAAGCAATAAAGGCTATCAAAAAGCCTGCGAAAAATTACCCTCGAAGTCGGTTGAAATGTGGAACCAGCGCACCTAAAAAAACAAAAGTATTTTTTTCTCGCGATTTTTTCATCTTATATTTTATCTGTCGACTCGGACAGCATTTTGGCTCAACATACCAGCGGACCTCAAAATCAACAAACGGACCAAGCACCCTGGAAATCAAATATTCTTTTTTCTCTCTCGGTTTTATCGGCTTATATGTTCGACTGGGAGTGCATTTTCGCTCAACAGAAAAACACTCGCGTGGTCTGGTGAAAATATCCTTTGGGCATGTGCCAATTATAAAGTTAAAGCAGGGGCAGGCAAGTGTAGGGGAGGGGAGAAAGGCGTGAAAGGGAAATCTCTCCCCTACCTCCCTCCTTTCCCCTCTCCTTTCGACGCCTGCCACGTGGCTTTGCAAAGTGGCTACTTGTGGCTTTTAGTCTTGTATGTGCCTGGCAAAAGAGGAAGGAGGCAATGGAGGCACTTCTAGAGCCGCGAAATTTTCTTCATTTACCTAAGAAATAGACAAGTAAGTTAAGACTGGAATGCGATATGTCACGTTAGATTTATAAGTCATCATGCAAAGTGGCAGGAGGAAGGCACCTTGAGTGTAAAAAATTGACATCCAGTCTTCTAAATAGCAAGTAAAACTGCTTAGAAGCAAGAAATTATAATAATGGTTAATTTCGATAAAGGTCAAATTTATGACTGAGAAATGTAATAAACACCAACCTTTGGGTCTGTGAAATATCCTAATGATAATAACGTCCTTTGTTTACCCTCTGGGCAGTATCTATGGCCAATGCTAGAGTGAAACCGAGTAAACGCCTGAAGCAAATGATCTAACTAAAACTTAACAGGGTAATGAATCCCACCTGGCCAGAGGCAACCAGCTGGCAAAGACCCTGGGAACGAGCTTGACCAGCTGGCTTTTGACATACGTGGTAATTAAACAATCGTAAGCGTATGAAGGTTACATTCCTTTTAGCCAAACTTTTTTCGGATTTGGACAATCCAGATTGTTTGGATTTTCGTGCTAGCCGGAACAAAAATCTGAAATAAGATTGATCCATACAGCAGCAGCCTGCCGCTCCGATCTTCTTCTCAATTTTTACTTCTTTCTGCTAAAAGCATCTTCTCGTGGAGAAACGGAAAGAAAATTTATTAGCTCTTTAACTAGTGGTGGTTCATACTGGAACTCATCAACTTAAAATTATCTGGAATTTGATTCAAGAAAATTCAGAAGACAATTACGAATTCTCAAGCGCTGAGAAGCGCGTTCTAAACACAAACAGACATTGGACAGTACAGTTTTACAGTGAGAAAATCTAAGCGTTTTCACTTCCTAACGGATTTAGAGTAACAGTGGAACTTCAGTTAAATATATTACAATCCTTTAGCGGCATAGAACATCGGAGGGAATATAAATAACTTTTGCCTGAACTAACCTTGACCCGCTGTGTTTACTGATGAACGAGCAAGTTTTTGCGATCGAAAAGCACTTTCATTAAATGGAACAAAGATCTGAAACCAGATTGAGATCAGACCAATCTGAACGATCCACGTTCAGAGGTAGATCGTTCGGATTGCAATCTCAGATTGGTTTGGTCCTTAATGGAACAAAAAATCGAAATTTCGATCGCAAAATCTGGATTTAGATTGGCTAAGGAATGCAACCTTCGAAATGTGGTTGTAACTTACAGTGTGTAAATATTGCATGATTTTCAAACTTACAAAGTTGGCAGCAAAGTATCAGCTGGTATTCTTGCGATGCCTTCGTTCGTTAAACGATGAGATAGACACGTGAAAAAACCATGGAAACAGCTGATTGACGTCCAAGTTAACTTAGGTTTCGACCGAAAGAAAAAAATCATTCGAGGGCACCCGTTTTTGGTAACCGCTGTAATAATCAAATCTGCCCTTCAGAAATGCGTTGTATGCTTTTATTTACCAAAATTTGAGGCATGTGCACATCCTCTAAGCTAATGATTTTCCCGTTACTAGATGCGATTAATCGATACGGCAGCATATTTGAAATAAATTGATCGAATAAACATAACAATTTTAAGGCTACTTGGCTATATACAAGCGTTGTCGAGGACTTCAACTCTGGACCGCCAAAGCTCGAAAACAGTCCCGTTCAGTAGTCGGGACAAGTAGCTTTTTTGCTGGGCAAGTAACTTTTAAAGCTCCCTTGCCAAGCGGCCAAGATTCCAGCAAGTCATTCGCCATCTGAACCACTGACTTAGACAAGCAAGTAGT
>CALNXI010002992.1:19249-21749 GCA_942486025.1 Porites evermanni
AGAATTAACAAAGGATAAACTTATTCCAAAAGTAGGTTGAGTTTGATCGTCCGGGTGAACGTACACTGTAGTCCTGAATAGGACTGTTGTTGTTGACAATAGGGAGTTTAAGATACGCCGACTACGGACTACGACTACGGTTAAACATGCTACTGCGCATGATCAAAACCACGTGGCTGTTCATTTTTCCCGCGTAGTCCTGCGGCCACTGTGTGTTGTTGAGCTGTTTCGCGTAGGCCGAGGAGAAGAGCAATCATGCAGGTAATTTACTTTCTCTTCGCACTTGAAAAGTTTAAATAATTGTTCGAACTGATCAGTGTGTCTTTCTACTTGTGTAACCTTTGTTTATGCGAGTTTTTGTAGCGCATTTGCTGAATGAAAATGATCGATGTAAACATCTTCGAGACAATCGAAACTCGGCATTTCAATACTTCAAACTACATCTGATCAGTAGTCGGAGAAGTCCGTCTTCTAAATCTAATAAATGAGCTATTACTATTTCTGTCGATTTCTTTAATATTTGACAGAAGTATTCATGGGCGAAAAAAATAAAACCTGTGTAACCAAAACTTTGCTTACCAATTTCACCCGACGTTATTGCTTCCTTCAAGTATGGAAGAATTTGCTCATAGTTCTAAAGATAAGATCACATGCAAATCTGACTTGCATTTTTGTGAACTGTGATGAAAACAAGAAAATCTTTGCGTGTTGTTTCCCTCTCCGCCTCTTCTCTCGTAGTCTACTGTCTGTAGTGCAATCTTAACGTTCTATATTTGCACGACTCAACCCAGTGCTACAAACAAAGGACAACGCTCGTCCAGCCGTAGTTCGTAGTCCGTAGTCTCCGTATCTTAAACTCCCTAATGACTGACGTTTCGACAACCAGTGCGGTAGTCATCTTCAGAGTCAAAGTGAGTTGTAGTCAGTTGATGGTATTATACTCTGATTATTGATCTGATTGGTCAATTACGTCGCGATGTTATTGGTCGTTTGTCAGTTAAGCCGCGATGTTATTGGCTATGAAGACTTGTAATCAGTAATTGGTGCTTTTCGATCCGTCTATTGTCACAGTTGAACAGTCGTCTATTGTTAGTCAAATTGTCAGTTCTCCAGTCGTTCTCTCGTAGTTAGTTTTGCTTGATCTCGTCAAAAAGTCGCACCACAGGGAAACCAATGTTCAATGTCACATTTTTTAGCTAGTTTGGGAGCACAGGAAAACTGATATTGCACACATATTGCAGATCAATGTTGTGATCAATTGACAGCTGTCAGAACAGGGTATCTGCTGACCATCAGTATCACCTGACCGTATCGCGGGCTAAGATGCCGACCCATCAAAGTTGACTTTTCTTTGAAGTTATCCGCTGACAAGTTACTAGCTTTCATATGATCGCAGGCTCAAGTTTAATTTTTTAAAAAAATTTATATGAAATACATAGAGGATATTACATACATATATACATACATAAACTTTATTAAAGTGTCAAGGTATTTAGCTAAAAGCTAATTGTGGACACTATAAATAAATAAAATGAATATAATATAAGATTAAATCAAGTATATGTAAAAATATTAAAAATATATTCTTAAAATATCATTAATATATAAAAATAACATCAATATATAAAATTTTTACAGACAAACAGTAGGACAAGCAGGGAACAAACAAAGACAAACAAATAGATAGACAAAACAGACAATCAGATAGACAGACAAACAAACAGACAATATAGGACAAACATATAAGCAGCAGTCAAACATAAATACAAAATTCAGAAAGTTAAAAGGCTAGAAAATTTAAATTAGACGAGTTAAATAGAGGATAGGGGAGCACACTCTCAATACACCAGGCAGCCTGAGACAGCAGAAGCCATTATGCATACCCACCACTCTAAGATAAGCATGCACAGCAGCCACACGTGCCGTCCAGCAAACCAAGCACATTGAGAGCACGCACCCCTCTCCTGAATGCCTGAAGACTGGTCTTACTGCGTAGTTCCTGGCTTATCTTGCCCCATATGTGTGGGCCTAAATATCTGATACTGTGCTTGCCATACTTAACAGTGTTATATCTTGGAACAGGAAAATCACTTCGTAAGTTATACTGCTTATCTTGCTGAAAAAACATATTACATATATGCTCTGGAGCTAGTCTTCAACCTTATCCATTAAAATTAGTATATTTTGTAACCGTCTGTTCTCAAGACTAGAGAGTCTTCCCTTCTCCAGGAGGTCCTCATACGTAGCATTCCTATCATTATATACAGCACGTAATGCCCGTTCTTGTACTCTTTCTATTTTTCTTGCATCAGATGCTTTGCAAAAATGCCACACTATATGACAATATGTTAAGTTAGGTAAAAATTGCCGATTTGTACAATTGTTACTTGGCTTCTCTGGGAATCATATTTCTAAGACGTACTAGAACATCAACTTTCTTACTTGCCATTTTGCATGGCCGCTTGGGGATACGAATTTTATCTTCTCCTGCTGAAAGCAT
>CALNXI010002992.1:26596-49096 GCA_942486025.1 Porites evermanni
TGATGTGCTCAGACTGGAAATCTTTCGCAAGTTATGAAATTCACAACAGTCAAACCGTAGTGAGTCTATCTGACAGACCTTATCTTGCAACATGAGGCTTCAGCTTTGCAATAATCTCTTAATGATAAGTGGTAACAAGGTAGTCGTTACTGTTGAGCTCAAAGAGGTCTGCCGAGATGGTCTGGCAGGGTCTTGTTTGTATTTGATGGCACGCTAGAGGTTTTTTTCTGCTGTGTTGGTTTGTAACTATTACAGATACTGCATCTTGAGATGACCTCTGGAATCTACTTGTACATTCCTGGCCAATAGAAAGTTTCCTTAGCCCTCCACAGACAGCCCTGGACACCCAGGTGGCTTACATGTATTTTGCCAGTGATACAATGTCTCACGATATTATACGTTGGACCACGATTCTTTCACCCTTGAACACAACGACATTCTGAAATGATAGTTCCTCCCTGAAGTTAAAACGCTAAGAGGACAAAAAGATGCCAAATTCTCTGGCCAACCCTGCTTGGTGACGGTGGTTAACGACTCAAATTCTGTATCAGTTTCAATAGCAGCCTTTATTTCGGAAAAAGTTACTGACGAATTGGTACAAACTCTGCCTATCTTACGCTCGCCTCCGAAAGGAGATACGCCTCGCTAAGCGTACCTGCAATATGCATCTCGTTACCCTTACTGTGAGCTCAGACTTCTTTAACTGCAATAGCATTCTTTGCTAATTCTTCGGAGCACTCAGCTGACTCTTCTTCATAATAGACTCCAAGGGTTTTTGGTCAGTTTGAATAACGACCTTTCTTCTATAGAGTTATCTCTCAAACGCCAAAGACAATTGACACCATTTCTTTTTCAATTTGGGTATTGTTGACCTCAGTGGCAGTGAGGGCTCTAGATGTATATGCCACTTAATGGCCATCCTGAAAAACGCAATCTCCATGGTTAAGACCATCCAGAGAGGCGTCACATTGAATCACATTCTTTTTTTGAGAAGTATAAAACTTGAACACTAGATCATAGGTTTAAGACGTGCTTTACTTTCTCTGGGTACTTTCCAGGGACTTTCTGCTCCCTCCCAAAATCGCTTTGCTTCTTGACTAGCTCTTTCAACAGCTTGAATAAGTTGGCTAGGTCAGGGAAGATATACGACGAGGCCCATGTAGGTGACTTCCTACTGTCTACATCTCATCAGCAGTTAACTTGATGCTTTTTGCTGGCTCTTCGAATTCAAGTGCTACATTCATTCGCTTCTGAAATTCTTCTGGAGCTGGCGACAATTCAAATGGCATTCGCAGCCCCAAGATGTTCTAAGAGTGGTTGCAATACTGCTTGGTTCATCTTATTGGACATGCCAGAACCCATTTTTGGCATTTAACACTGTAAACACACGAGCCTGTGAGAGCAGGGGAAGAACATTTATTTATTTATTTCGCTTCGCCTAACTAGAATACAATCTTTATACATGAATACATAAAAAATTACTAGGCAGGGAGACCACTACAGCCTAACCAATTGCAGTGGATCTCTCGTTAAAATAATAATAAAAAAACTTGATAACTAAAGCTACTGATACATAGCCAAGAAAAATCAAAACGAAACAAAACAGAAATTCAAATTGTTTAAAGTGCTACTACGACGAAAATTTTTGTCTTTGTTTCCGAGTTTTTTTCCCATAAATCTTTTCTATAGGTTCAAAATTATACAAATAGCGAAAAATTTGAACCTTACTTGCGTCCGCGGGCTGGAAATTTCCTTCCAAAAAGTGCGTGAATACCGTCCGCCATTACACAGTTCGCAAAACAATAGCCCGCGAGATCTCCGCAAAGCGGTGTTGCGTTTGACCACGTGAGTTATGCACTGTGACGTAGAAACATCAACCAAAAGATTTGCATTGGGAAGAGTTTGTGATTTTCGATCGATCCGTCAATATAATGTCGTCTCAATCCGAATCGTCTTCCTCCAGTTCTTCTGGAAGCGACACAGAAGAAGTTTTTAACATGGAAGAAGATTTGTCTAACTTCGTTCCTTACGAAGAAGATTTAGAGCCGCTGGCAACAGAGGAGGAAGCAGCCGAGCAAGATGCCAGGATGGCTGAAGAACTTGAAGAGGAACTCCGCTATCAGGCAAGATTTGACCGTGAAGTGGATGTTAATACATGGTATGACCATTGAACTGTTTTTGTTTAAGTTTCTGAGCAATGATCTGTATTTTTTTTACTTTTGTTTGGTCGTGCTTTATTACAAAGTAAACATGAAAGCCTCTGTTTGCACTTATTAGTTTTTGTTGACGCCGCCGATCGCCTCTGTTACCATGCAAACTGAGTCCCAGTTTGTTATCGCTGAGGTTTTTTTAATGGCTTTTAGAATCTTTTTTCCGATTAATTATATTATTCGTAATCTATTTCATTTTTTATTCCAGTTTATATTCGAACACTATTGTTTCTGTACTTTTGGGACTGCAGGTGCTCCTGCTCGAATTGCTCAGTTGACTTCACCACTAAACCAGAAGAGTGCCAGTGCTGCCGGGAAATCGACCGCTGTGGTGAAGTTATGGAAAGGTTTGGCGATACCAGTCAGTGTATTACTCTCCATCCTGGGTTCCAGGATGTCTGCCTCAATCAGCACGTTTTAGAAGTAGCAGCATTGGGATTGAAAACAAAATCTGGAAAGTCGTACCGAGTATTGTATGACCAAGGACGAAAATCACAGTCAGAGTAAGTTTCCTAGCTACTACCACTTCTCACGTTCTCTTGGGAAAATAAAGTCTTGAACATTTGAATACAAAAGCATTGTGATGTTTTAAAATTCACCTTTTGTGATTCTACTCTTTGCTTATTTAGCTGGTGTTTGATTTTTCCTTCTATTTATACTGAACCCAGTGATTTCACCTAGTAGTGAGTCAACACCCAACTAGTTCAACCGTCAATTGAGTTCACTTCATATTTGCTCATAGTGAATTAGCCTCATAAATAGTTAGCCCCCCCCCCCAAAAAAAAAAAAAAAAAAATTTATGTGGGTCTGTATTGTTACTAAAAGTGTCTTGTACCAAAATGGAAATTCTAATCTCCAGGTTGTTATTACGCATGCATCGCATGTAGGTTGCCACCATTTCTTTGGACTTCCAGTAAGATTGAATGAAATGCACAGAACGCAATTTGATCACGTGCGCTTGGACATTTTATCACTTTGTAATCACTCTGTAATCTGATCACTCTTTTTTTTACTATCTCTCACGTGAAGCTTATGCAAAGAACACCCAGCGCAGTGATGGAGTTAAATTTTTTTGACCTTTTGATTGTTGTTGACCGCACTCCATAACGTTTGGTTATTACTAGTTATACTTTCCTAGAAGTAACTTCTGAACTTGTTGTTTTGAAAGGTTTTTGAGGTCAGTGGCATACCGCCAATTTACCAGGCTGCTATGGGATTTTACTGGCAGTTCCCGGCGATACCCTCTGCCATGCTGTGCTTATAAGATGATTAGAAAAAAGTTTCCAGAAGAGAGTCAAAATTACCATGGATTTGAAGATGATGATTGATTCATATAGTTGGTATAACCAACAAAAAAGGCTCCTTTAGGAGCCACCAAAGGTAATAAAAGTCATGACCAACAACAGAACATTATGCCAATATACATTTTAATGACTCAGACACAACTTTAGAGTTTTGGGAATTCAATATTAGGCTGGATTTAGCAACAGAATGGGAACGTCATTTAACGACAGGAAAGCGTGCGGAAAGGACTAAAGTCGACTTCCGGTGCCCCATTTGGCGCTCAACCATTGGTCAAGCTTGGTCAAGCCAGTTGTTTGATTTGCGCGCGCCGTCGTCAACTGACGTTCCCGTTCTGTTGCTAAATCAGCCTATTTAACTCAAGGTGGAAATCTAATTTTTTCCCATGTAAATAGATTAAAACTTGTGCATGATGAAGGTAAAAGTATAATAAGTTTGGTGCATATTATGCTACAAGTCAAAGTTACATTCAGTTTAAAATTTTGTAATCTCGGTTGTTTCTCAAATTCCTTTGTCTCCTGTCTCTTATTAAATCTTTTTATTCATGAATATTCAGGAAAATAACCAACTTATGTTTAAAAATGTTAACCTGAATATTATAATTTTGACTTATAATATATTTTAATCTTTTTCAACTGTCTCAAAAGGAAAATGAAGGAAAAATAAGGGGAAAAAACTTTATATTCTATCAATTAAGGTTTATGTAGACTGCAGTTCTTGAGAGGACTCTATTCATTCACATTGTCCCCTTTTATGGCCTCGTCGTGGTTTTCCACATTTTGAACAATGGGAAGCTCTTCTGCGTGTTACTGCCCTCTCATTTGGTGGATGAAGTTCTTCCTCTGTCACAGCAAATCAAAGCCAATGCAGAAATATTAGAAACTTATTTGTTTAATCTCAGTTCTGTTCCTACATGTATACGTAGAGATACAGTAGAAGTGAGTCATGTTTTCTTTTCCCTTGCCATTTTCTTAGTTTTCATGTTTTGAACTCATACCTGAACAAGTTGGAGGACAAATGGTTGTCACTTTCTCTTTTCTCTGTCTGTATTTAGCTATGGCCTCCTCCCTACTTTCCTTTTCAGCCAACATTGTATGCAGAGGTTCAGGAACTTCATCCTTAAGTTCTTCTGCCATTGACTTCAGGTCTGCCTTTGAGGTAGTGGTTAGAGTTTCAAAGATATCTGCAACATAATCTAACAAAAAAACAAACAAGCATATAATGCAAATTCCCTAATAGAGAGAGTCTGATTGAACTTATTCACGTAGAGACTGATCAATAACTACCATAATTTGCTGAGACTTTAGCTTCCCTAACTGTAGCCTCTCCTTCCTTGAATTTAGGGTAAGTCACATAAAGCACAGGCCTCCCTTGACCATCAGTTTTGCTGTCTCTATTCAGATTATAATTAAAATGCAGTGCCGCTAGTATTGTTCTGTAAAATAAAAGAGAGAGAAAGAGAGTAAAGTCCAGTATGATCAGATATCTCATTACTAGGAATGTGAATTATAAGTCAGTCACACCATGACAATATAACAAATATTTATGCACTTGTACCTGCTAAGTAATCCAAGATAAGAGAAAGCAAACATCTTTGGGGCAAACTGATTCACTACTGAATGATAACCCTCAAGGGCACTTGTCTGCTCTACAGAAGATGCCTGTTTGATAGCCTTGATGAGGCTTGTCTTTCCTAGTTCAGTGCATAGCTTCTCATATGCCTCTGATGCTAAAACATAAGATAAAATGAATATAATAGTTACTTGTAGTGCCAGTACCAAAAACAGTTTTTGATTGGTTTGTTTTAGGAATAACATAACAACAGTACATTGCAACGTGTTTTTGTACCTTTCGTCATCCAAACACGAGGGGTAGCAATTTCACCGTGGGCACAAGCATTAAATAGCCGATTGGGCAAATTTCTGTGTTTGTTGATCACATGAGACAGAAATGCCTGGAATTTTGCCAGTTTAAGTTCTCCAAGATGCTCTTGAGTTGAGGTGACTGCCCAGTAAAAGTGACATACACAGGCTTTCCGCCATCTTCCAATAATTTCACATCCCTTTTCCTTACTGAGTTTTGTCAGCACCTTCTGAATTTCTGAAAGATACGTACGTTACTGGTCAAAATTGTTTTCAGGTTAAAATTTATTACCCCGGCTGAATCCCAGTTTCCCTGGTCTCCTAGCCCTAATTCATGAATGATATTATTATTTGGGCTAGGAGACAAAGGACATGTGAATCAACCTAGGTAAAAATATTAACCTGAATTTAATTTTGACTTAGAACATCTATACATAGGAGTATTCTCAGCAAGTTTCTGATTTGTTATTTGGTTTATTTAGAAAAGAAAATGTCCACCCATAAGACTCTAAAACAAACAATTTGTTATTGTAAGTCCACAGACTACAAGAAAAATTAACCAGTAGTAATCAAACTGTTCATAGCAATTGGATGATGAGAGATACATTTTTTTTTTCTGTTTACTGGCATGTGGTCATTGATTCAGTATAAAGAATGCTTACTTTTTGCAATATGCCACAAGTCGAAGAAATGTTTCACAACTGGTTTTCCCAGCTCATTACACTTTGCAGCACAGTCTTCCCTCATCCATTTTGCGATTGACGTATGGCGGTCTGATATAAATGATTTGATGATCATCCCAGTCCCCAGAAGAAATGTAAAAGCCTTTTGGAAAGCCAGAAACTCCATACCTGAACTGTTACCCGCCTGGTTAGCCTGAAAGTATTAAAGGAGAAAAAACATGCCATCTAAACAATGGTCAAGATCAAACACTAAAAATATCCCCAGGTTGACTGTAGAATTTTTTAGCATAGAATCATGCAAGGCATTGCACAGTTATCATAGACATTTTAACCTTGGGTAGATGAAATTGACAAGAAAGCAATCAAAATTCTACAATTGTCAAGATTAAAAACTCCAATTTTAAATGTTTAAGGAAGAAAATTATATAAAACTATCCAAGGCAAATACATGAAAATGCAGTTTTTTGAAACAGCAACAAAATATCCAATTCACATAGTGGAGTAAAATCTGATGTCTTAATATGGAATTGACCATAAGTGACGATCAAACGAATGGAAGGCAAAGTAACATACATACTTGCACAAGGACTATATGGATGATAAGTCCTATAGTACAACAGAACATTGTGTAAGTGCCGTATTTGGCTGAGTGGCCCATACTATCGTGACGTCCATTTCCAGCCAATACCACCTCTTTGTTTCTCAACTGTTCCAATAATTTGCTTTGATATTTTTTCCAGAATGCCACAATAGATGGTATGAGGAGATGTCTCTGGTGATAATAGTACGTCGGCTCATGAAAAGCCAACACACCCATGTGCCGAAACACCAAGAGCACCTTTCTGATAGAGGCTCCAGCACACAGAACAGCAAAACTCAGCAACAGATTTCCAGCTGGAAACCTCCCCATCAGATCAGGTTGGCTTTTCCAGGTGTATGTCTCACCACACTTGCTGCACTCAGTTACAATGCTCAGCATTGTTCCAGTCTGGGTAACAGCCACCTTAGGGTTTGGGAAGAGGCACAAGTGACAGAACTCGAACAGCAGCATCAATTTTGAGAGAAAGACTATTCCCTTTGGCTCCTCCCGTACATTTTTGCCTTTTAGGTCAAGTCTAAAAAAGATAGTAAATAAAGAAGACCAGTTGAAAGGATTATTACAGTTATTGTTGTTGACCATTTTAAATCTTGCCTTTAAATTAGTTTTTATAATAGTTCTGGGCACCACTCAGTATAACAAAGTGAAAGAACAGTATTATTTGTTAACCTTGGGTTGTCATGAGTCTTTTGACTGTCATCTTCATTTTTCAGTTTTTGGTACTCCCTGTCAATCTCCTCAGGGGTCCATATGGGGTCCTCATTATCGTTGCTGTTGTCTCCCTCATCTTCATCATTTAACTCCATATCCTCCTCAGTTTCCTCTTCACACTCGGCATTGTCAGAGACCACTTCTGGGTCAGTTTGGACAGCTGAATCATAATAACAGGAAATTACTACTACCTCAACTTAAAAAAAAAGTTGTTGGTAAAACTATCTAATGATGATTGTTGTAATCTTACTGTGCAATTGAAGAGAAAGTTTCTTGAGTATTTAATTTACTTTATAAGTTTGAAACATTACTGTAGACTTGAAATGGTTATTGGTAATCCACAATGTTGTCACTTTTTTTCAAAACCACTACCTAATATTATTGTAACAGGTAAGCAGTCTTACCTGTATCAACCATCAGCAGCCTATTTTGTCCATGAATTTGTTGGAATGTTTTCACCCAATGATCCTGGTTGGTGGTCAGTTTTCTGTTCAGTCTAGTTACTTTTCCTTTCAATTGACTTATTTCACTTTTGAGGGTATTGCATGTTGCACATTGTTCATTTGTCTAAAAAAGAAAAAAAAAAAAAGAAAAGAAAAGAAAAATAAGCTTTCACAATTATTTTCTAATTGAAAGCTCACGTCAAAAGTGTTCTTTTTAATAACACTGTACCTACCTCTACTTGATCAATCTCCAGCTCAACATCCTCTTGAACCTCCGCCTCAACATTCTCTTTAACTTCCACCTCAACATCTTTATTGTTCGCCTGATCACCTTCTCCAACTTCCACCTCAACGTCTTTATCGTTCGTCTGATCACCTTCTGCAACTTCTACCTCAACATCTTCATCGTTCGCCTGATCACCTTCTGCGACTTCCACCTCAACATCTTCATCGTCCGCCTGATCACCTTCTGCTATTTCCACCTCAACGTCTTCATCGTCCGCCTGATCACCTTCTGCAACTTCCACCTCAACATCTTCATCGTCCGCCTGATCACCTTCTGCTATTTCCACCTCAACGTCTTCATCCTCCACCTCAGAATTTGTCTCATTTTGTATATTTTGGTCGTATTCTTCCAAGATTTCCTTTACAAGCTGCCAAGACAACAAAATAAATTAAGAAAAAAACCGATCGGTTTGATACATATTCGAGCAGTGAAACTGAACAGCTTTTTCTATTTGACAGACAGTGAACACAGAAATAAAATACAAACGAAAACGAAAAAACAGCAAGCAGTAACTGAGCTTATAGAATGCATAAATCAGACTAAGTCCATTTTTGGCCTTTCATAGAAAAGACTCGCGTGTAATACTTAAAGTTGTTGTAAAATTTTTTGGAGGGAAGTTTGGAGTACTGTCAAATCTCAAAGTAACACAAAAATAATCTCTCAAAAAATAGAGAGCCAGATTTCTTTGTAGCTTCACTTTTTCTAAATTTTACGCCTGAGTGGAAATTAATGTCTAGAAATTGATCCCTGGAAATTGACTTCACGTCAACTGTGTGGAAATACCCATTTTTGCGCAAATGCCCGTTTTACTTTAACTATGAGAAGAAAGCAGAAAAGTATGAAAACACATGTATGAATATGGAAAGTCCAAATAGTCATAGCATCCATTGAACGAATATCATGAAAAACGATGCCAGAAAAAATTATGTCACAGGTAAATGAGGAAATTAAATATGTAATTCCACTCACCGATCGTCGACTCCGCTTTGATAGTGTTGCAGAAGATTTTTTCCAAATGGTTGGAAACGTCCCCTTCTTCACATTCCTTTTCATGCCTTTCATTGGAAATGCAAGCGTAAAACAATCCCTTGTAAAATGCTCCGAGCAAACAGCAAATTTTCCCATTGGGTTGAAATTCTTCCCGTGCATGGACACAAAACTTTTCCACTTCAACATAACGCTGCCCGAAGCAGGAGAATTATGAATCGAAATTCCCAACTCATCGTTCTTTACGTTTCCACAGTCTTGAACAACACAACGGCGACCAGGCATACTTTCGTCAAAAAAGAACCTCAAAAACCTTCCAAAAACATCTCACCCTGCATGCGAAATTAGCGACGTTTGTGTGCTTTGTTTTGCCGCGTTGATGTTTCTACGTCACATCTCGCCCCAACTCCTTCAAATACTACTCCCGGTCATTTTTTGAATCGAGTAATGGCGGCAACACATTTACGAAAATTGCCGTGCAAATAAACACACTTCCAGATCATATTTGGACTCCAAACTTGGCAGGGTAAGTCACTTTTACATATATTTTCGAAATATGTAATCAAAAACATATTCCCAAATTTGATCGTAGTAGCACTTTAAAGCAGCAAGTCGGCGGGCACAGGAGAGTCCTCGCTATGTTGCACCTGGGACAGATTGTTCTCCAGGTTCTGATGTCGTCAATGTCGTACAGGTCCAGCGCCTTATTGTTATTTTGAAGTAGTGAACGCTTAAATGAGGGTAGAGAGATCTGACTTGTGCGTAACTCAGCGGGCAGAACATTCCATGTGCGGCACGCGCGTATGAAAAATGAGTGTTGATAAGTAACAATTCTACTTCGCTTAGGAATATACAATAGCATTGCTGCTCGATGACCTGGTAGATCTCGTTGATACTAGTTGTAGGCAGAGCTTCACTATCTATGAAAACTAAGTTATTAACAGCTTATAGAAAAAGACTATATCCAAAAGTTCATGCCAGTATGAAACAGGTAACAGATTTGTTAGTTGGAGGCGGGTCTTATAGGTTACATCGCAACGGAAGGGAAGCTTCAAAATTAGTTTTGTTGCACGGCGCTGCACGTTTTCAGCTCGTTTTAGTAAGCCAATGGACTGTGGCGACCATACTTGGGTTGCGTAGCTGACATGGAAAGCGTGCAAAGTATTTATGGAGAAAGTTGGCCCGGCTAGGTGGCTGACCCTTCTATTACAAAAGGCCGGTGACTCGACAAGGTGGGTCACCCTTCTAATCGAGTCAGTTTTTTATTATTTTAACGATTCGCCATGTTTTGTAAGGAAATGTGTGAAACGTTGGCTCATCCAGGGTAGCTCGTGTAGGCGGGTGACCCTTCTACTCGAGACAAGTTTTCTTCATATAAGCGGATCCTAAATTTTAGTTCTTTACATTAACTGCCGCAGTCCAGCTGACACACATTTTTTTGTTTTTGTTCTATAATGTGGAAAACTGAAATTAAAAAAACAGGGTGAAACCCCGTTGATGAGACCACCATTTGGCCATAAAATCCTGGTCATAATAGCGTGGTGGTTGCATTAAAAAGGTCTTCAAAATAATAAAATGACTCGGAGATCTTCACATCTGCGTCGGAAGACTATGGTATTAATAAAGAGGTGGTCGTATAAACGGTGTGGTCGCAAGGCGGAGTTCCTCAATATATAAACAGAAACAAGAGTTTGACGAACATCCATGATCAAATTTTTAAAAAATATATACTGAAAGATAATGGCAGGATCTTTACGCAAAATGTAATCCAAAACAATGGAACTTGCATTTGCGAGAGAAAAAGACAGCCGCCTGATATACAACGCGGTGAAATAGCTAGAGATTTAAGCGTGAAGTAAATAAAAGGCAAACACAAGGCAAGGGGGGAAGTTGAAGCGAAAAACGATATTTTTGGACTTATTTGATATTGTCTGAAAGCATATGTTAAGAAAACGGAAGAAAAAAAAAAAAAAGAATTGGATTGTTAGTAGTATGATATGCTGCTTTTGGCAAGGACAATAAAGAAAGTCCCATGACAGATGCATCGCTCAAATTGTTCGATTGGGAAGCCTGTGAATCCTGTCAAAGGTGTGTGGGCAGCCCAAATATCAGAATCGCAGTTTCTGTGAGACCTAGAATTTTTAAATGGCAATGGATGTAAAAGTTTGAACGAAAAGAAAGGCCACCAATACCATGAAATGTTCTGTTGAGATTATTTTCACAGACCACGTTTCCTCGAGTTTTTGGATCATCGGTTGATTAGCTTGGGAACACGGCGCAAATCAGCAGAAAACAAGATGCCAGTTAACCAGAACGGAAAACGCATTGAGGTGACAAAATGTTCCAGTACAAATTTCTTTGATACAAGTTCAATTGTGATTTAAGTTTCTTTTGGAGAGCCCAGCCATCGTGACTACTCGTCGAGCAACAACCAACCGACGCTCTTGAAAAGTCTCATATTTCAAGCTAAATTTATTCAACTTCAGAAGGTTCGTGGAAGTAGAAATTTAATTACCCAGGCCAATCCGTACATATGTTTTAGCACAATTTTTAAATAATTCATGACTTGAGTTTCAGGTAAAACTAAGGTGTAGCACATGCCTAAAATATAAAACGCAACTTTGAGCCTAAATTTCGTTTTCGTTTAGGCCATCCCCTTTTTTTCTCCGTTTAGCGTCGTCCGACCGACCCAACTTTTAGGCATTTTCAAAAAGAAGAAAAAAGGAACGACGTAGTTAAACCATTTTTAACTTGAAATAAGTTTTTAATCCGAAAAATGAGTATAGTAACAACATAGCCACATAACATCATCCTGGGCTACCGGGGCCTCCTGTTCCGAGACCTCCTTTGTTGTTGTTTTTTTTTTAGTTTTTTTTTTTTCAATCCGACCGCAGGCCGACCGACCAAATATCAGGAAACGCATTCGACGCTAAACGAAAAAACAGAAAAAAAAAGGGGGGGATGGCCTTAGATGAAAAAGAATCGAAACTAAACAATTGTTTATCTTCCAGATTATCGTTAAGATAAGAATTCATCACCAAACCACAATTGGAACCCTTAAGTTTATAAATTGATTTATCGCGGAGTCTTCCTATTTTCCTGTGAGCGAAGTTTTGAGAACGCCTAATTTTGCGTTAAATTTTGGTTGTTTTCAAGTCGCCGACCACGAAAATTCATTTTGTCGATTTTCTCCAAATCGAAGCGGCCTTTTGAAAAACAAACTACACCACGTTTAGTTACTTACTAATACCTAACTATGGACAAGATATGAGGGAAAGCGATTTTTTGACTGTGCCCGCGAAATTGCGATTTTGCTCGATTTTTACCGACATTAATGCTCTTGATTATTATATGAAGCCAAAACGCTCCTTATTAACGACGTCTTGCCCAAACTGGATTCCGGTTTCCCTCTTTATTACTACTCTTACATATATCTTTAGCTCTTTTTGTGCTCCGTCTCAAATCACACTCGGCCTAAAAGTTTTGAAGGAATTAGAATTGACCTTTCTAAAGAGTTTGGAAATTTGAAGTGTTAACAAAGGGAAGTCAAGTCATTTATTACTTAATTCTAATAAGTTCTTTTAAAACGTACCTGAAATTTGACTTGGGCGTTTTCTTTTTTTCCTTTGCTGGGACTTAAAAGAAAGTTTAAATTTATTGTCTGAAATCAATTCTGCAGCCGATCAGCTGCTCCAACATGAATATATATTTCCATTTATCGTCTCATATTGCTTCTAAACAGCTGACGCTGACGACAAAATTTATAACAATTTAATTAGCTAAATAATTTGACACCTGAGTAATCTTTAAATTTATCTTAGCTTCTTTCGATGTTTCTTTTTTTGCGGTTCGGCAAGATGCTTTTCAGGAATGCATGAAAATTATATCATTCTATCTTAAGCTAAACGAAAAAGCAGAAAAACGCTAAACGAAAAAACAGAAAAAAAAAGGGGGGGATGGCCTTAGATGAAAAAGAATCGAAACTAAACAATTGTTTATCTTCCAGATTATCGTTAAGATAAGAATTCATCACCAAACCACAATTGGAACCCTTAAGTTTATAAATTGATTTATCGCGGAGTCTTCCTATTTTCCTGTGAGCGAAGTTTTGAGAACGCCTAATTTTGCGTTAAATTTTGGTTGTTTTCAAGTCGCCGACCACGAAAATTCATTTTGTCGATTTTCTCCAAATCGAAGCGGCCTTTTGAAAAACAAACTACACCACGTTTAGTTACTTACTAATACCTAACTATGGACAAGATATGAGGGAAAGCGATTTTTTGACTGTGCCCGCGAAATTGCGATTTTGCTCGATTTTTACCGACATTAATGCTCTTGATTATTATATGAAGCCAAAACGCTCCTTATTAACGACGTCTTGCCCAAACTGGATTCCGATTGCATTTCAATTCCAAACTGGATTCCGATTGCGTTTCGATTGCATTTCATTCTCAATATCTCTTGATATCATGTCACGTAGTCTGCGAGTTCTTTTCTGTTAGTTCAAGTTTGAAATATTTAGTAACATTCGTAAATTTTGGTCATCTTCGATTCATAGCTTATTGTATTAATTTTTTTCTTTGTTTTCCAACTGTCTGTTGCGAATAGCTCAAAATTTTAGAGAAACTGGATTATACAACACAAGATTGTTTTTACTATTTTCATTTTAAATTATTAAAGAAGATGACAACTGAAAAGAGACACACTTTGGTGACTTTGTCATGCTGTCTTGCCCCTGAAAAATTGTAAGGCAAATGTCGACAAGGACGGGGTGTAGTGCCTGATTTGATAACACGTGACCCAAAATAGCCAATAAAATCGCGCGAAAGTTAATCAGTGGATCATAACATCAAATGTAAGATTTTGGGGAGATACCATCGAATTTTCTTTATGGCATTTTCTCTGCGGCGCACCCGATCAGAACTGCTCTAACCTCAAACCCACTCTATGATTTGCATGTATGATTACTACTATATATAGTTCTATTTGCTATGGTCGTGTTCCTTTTGCCCAAGCTAACTCTGGAATTTTGCAATCTGAAATTTGATTTTTCATTCCATTAAGGACTAAACTAATCTAAGATTGTAATCTGAACGATCCACCTCCGCACTTGGATCGTTCAGATTGGTATGTTAATCTGGTTTCAGATTTTGGTTCCATTTAACGAAACTGCTTTTCGATCGCATGAACGTGCTCATTCATCGATAAACACGGTGGGTCAGGGCTAGTTCGGGCAAAAGTTATTTACACTCCTCCGCTGTTTTATGCCGCTTAAGGATTGTAGTATATTAACTCAAGTTCCACTGTAATTGTAAATCCGTAAGGAAGCGAAAACAACTGGATTTTCTCACCGTAAAACTATAGTCCAAAGTGTGCGTGTGTTTAGAGCACGCTTCTCAGCACTCGAGAATTCGTAATTGTCTTCTAAATTTTCTTGAATCAAATTCCAGATAATTTTAAGATGACAAGTCCCAATATGAACTACCACTAGTTCAACAGCAACTTTTCTTTTCATTTCTCGACAAGAAGACGCTTAATTTTAGAGGAAAGAAATAAAAAAACGATGTGTTGAAATTGACAAGAAGATCAGAGCAGCAGGTAGCTACTGTATGGATCAATCTTATTTTAGATTTTTGTTCCAGCTATCACGAAAATACAAACATTCTGGATTGTCTAAATCCGAAAAAAGTTTGGCTAAAAGAAATGCAGCCATATATCTGCTCCCGCCTTGGATGATATTAACCTTTCTTAAAGAAATATTTCTTACATCTGTGTGGCCGATTTTTTTGACGTAGCTTATAACGTCTATAATAGACACCTCTTATTTGCGCTTCTCATTCACTATATATATCTCTTCAGTAATAGATTCCAACTCATCGATGGATCTTACCCTTACCAAACCATATAGTGTAAAGACTGTGTGCGACGACAAAACTGTTTCACAAGTGGTGTTGGGTAGCCACGGGATTAATGGTTCGCATCTAAGCTTGAACAAACAACCAAAGATGTCTGCTTGTCGACAGAAAAAATTGAGTTCAAGGATGAGTATCTCCTAATAAAGTCAGACTTCTTTGAATCCAAAGGCCTTTCAACGTTACTGGGTAGAATTTTTTGAGTACAGTAAAGCTAGGCAAGAGAGCAGGTTGACTGCCAAAGGAATCAGATCTGAACTCAGAGCCGAGTCAGGAATCTACATGCATTTAAACGATATCGTTGGTCAGGAAATTTCTCGCTTACTTTAACGATTCTTGGTGTCTACAACTGAGCATGGACAAAATCCTCAAAATAATAAGTATTTCGGAGTGAAAGAAAGCAATGCCATTGAAGACAATCAGAAAAATTCACAAAAAAAGACTGTGATAGTTCTTTTTGTCTAGTTTACCGACGGTCTTGACTAATTCTTGATGTGACAAAATACAAACTTGATTATTTCAGATACGTTATCGAAATCGGGACTGATTTGGCTCAAAAGATGTCAATGTTTTTAGGTATTTGAGTTGGGATTTTGATCTGTTTGCCTCTGGTGTTTGGGTCGAATCTCTGGACCATTTTCTGATTTGCGTCTGATAAACCAAGTTTTGTATCGAATAATTCTATCTACCACTGCTGCTGAATGACGTTTGTATTCAAATAACAAATAATCCTTAATTTAGTAACTCCCTACGGCAATAAACACATCGAAGACTCAACAACTCAACAACATTGCATTACAAGATGGCGGATCAAACATAGCAGATGGTCTTGCACCCGAACACGTGACGAAAGCGTCACTTCCGGTATACTTCATACCCCCTCTACATAGTAATAAGCTTTATAATACCTTACAGCTAATGTCCAGGTGTCTAGCTGCAGTGATGAATGTCTTTTAAAACAAACGTACGTGTTAACTCGAAACATGTTAGAAACATGTGAGAAGACAAAACACACAAAGTCTTTCATCCAGGAGGGAGGCTGTCTAGTACAAACAGGCCGAGAAGAAGGGGAATACCCGCTGCTCCAGAAGAAAGGGAGGGATCTTGAGCAGTGACTGTTGGAGGCGCTGGTTCAATTTCTTCTGATGCTTCTGTAGCTGGTGACCAACATTCCTGTTCAGGGGAGTCAATATAAGGGTCTGTCTGTACAAGCTTTTTCATATGGCTTGTGTTGCGCGTTTTAGTGTTTCCCTCCTGACCTTCTACATGACTACATTACCCTTCTTTTGACTCATCTTGTATGGTGCTGGCTCGAAATTCCGCGATAGTTTGTTTTCGGGGCTCTTGTTAAGAAGGATCTGGTCACGTTCCAGCCTCTCCACCCTGGATTAGTAATTCTTATTATCTTCAGTAGGGTCTGGTTACAGCGTTCTACCTTACCGTTGCTCTGTGGCCAATATGGCGTCCCTTAGCTTTCTTATGGGTTATTCCCTGTTATTGCGCAGAGGAAAATGGTGGCCCATTTTCTGAACGGACACCTAAGGGTAAACCCTGTGTTTGGAACGTGCTTTCCACTGCCTTAGTAAAATGTGCGGCATCGGTCTTCTTTAACAGGATAGCTTCAGGCCACTGGGAGTAGTTGTCTACTACTACGAGATTTCTAGTAGGTGGACCTTTAGGGAGTGCTGTGGATCTAATCGGTTCTGCTTTACATCTTGGTCCAACCAGCTGGCAGGGATGACAGGCCCGGATAACCTGTTCAGTCTGCTTGTCCATGTTGGGCCACCACACGTTCTGTCGGAGTCTGGCTGTTGTGCGCACCATTCCCCGATGGCCCTCATGGAAAAGCTTTATCGTACGCTTCCAGAGGCTCTCCGGCATTATTCTGCCAAGGTTCTTGTCATGCTCTTTCTGAGCAAGGCCAACAACTCTCACATCACCATGTAAGTTGTGGGTGCCGGAACAGTCCTTCAGGATTTGCCATCTCAATTTCTGACACTTCTCGATGGGCAGGTTGAATCCGACGAACAAAGCAAAAAAGATTATTTTCAGACCCTACCATGCTACTACTAGTAATAGTTGACACTACAGCTTCCCCCACTCTGTATGTTGTCGGTCAATAGTATTCTTGGTCGTTGTGTAGTTCTTTGAAACATATACCGATTCATAATGAAGATTTTCACACAATCATATTCCGTACAATAGGTGAGATAGAAACAGGAAACGCAAGGCTCCAAGCATTGATCCAGTTCGATTTACAGAGCTGTGAGGTAAAGTAGGAGGGGGTTTTAAGCTAATCAGAAACGGAGAAATAATTGAATGAGTAATCACTTCGCAAGAAAGCGGTATTGCCGCCACGTTATCCACTCCCACGATACGTTTACGTCGACAGAAAATTTATAGTCCTCAACAAATGTAACTTAATAAAATAACGCAGCCCAAATTCGTTTCTGAATTCAAGGCGCTAAATCTCGGTCCCAATTTTTTTGTTTATTTGTACCGAACTTGTGGGGTACACGGTAAACTCCCGTACTCACAAACTGTACTCGACAAATCTTTGTTTTTATTCTCCTCGTGGTTTCCCAACAATTCTCTAATATTGTTTTTATCTCTCTCAGACAAAAACCTATTGTCTCTCTCAAACTTCTCCGGTTGCAAACTCGTGATCCTAGCCTAAACGTGCTTGCGCAACTTCCGTTCAAATTGTTTACAAAAGAGGATGGAACTTATCGAGTTTGTTTTGCTTTGAAAATAAGAAATTGTCTTCGAACGCAATAATCGTGTACGTGTTCGTACTTCGCATAATTCATAAAACACTGAAAACAAACACACACAGTCCAAGAAACATTCAGAACGAAAACAAACCCACGCTAATTTTTTAGCCATCGCTGTTTTATGTAACTGAACTTACTTTCTTCATAGGTTGTTAAGCACACACTATGTATGTAGTACACGCAGATGTCTACCTTATTACAGAAAATTTTCGCAGCACTTAAATTTCGCGGTCTTGCAAGAATTTTGGATTGACAGCCACTTATTCAGTTCCGCCCTTTCGAGCAGCTTTTAACTTTTTATATATTTAAATGAAACGACTTATCTACATTTGTTATAACGTCAACGCTAAAAGATGATGCACTGGCGGGTCTATATGACAACAGTAACGTTAACAACGAAGTAGTTCGCACAATGTCTTCAAGAAGTCCACGCATTTACATGTATCATTTATACCCGAAATGAAACTCGGCGAGCGAAGCGTGGCCTGGGGAAGAAAAGAGGCGGGGGAGTCTGTTGATTTTGTTCCATGAAATCAGATTCTGGTATGATGATATGATCGGGTCAGATAGCTGAGCGTTAAGTGAACGATGAATCTTGAAAAACATCAGATCAGGTCATATTACCTTAATAACGTGTTATTGACATATGTGTAACAGGATAAATGCAAGTAGGGTAATGGGCGGCATTAAAGGAACAGTACCCCGTTACTGCGCATGCACCAAAAATTGATCTTTGGACAAGATGTTGCGAAATCAAAAGATGCGAGGAGAGTAAGAAAACCTTGAAAAATCCGTTTGCATCGCGCTTGGCCGAGTTCGATACTACACTAAACCTTCTCAGGATTACAGATCAATGATATATTGTTCCCGCTGAGTTTCGATTTCGGCGAAATCGGGATTTTTTGGCGTTACTTTCATTGCCGCTAGCCGGAGGACCAAAAGATGGGAATCGCTTTTATGCCGATTGAGGGCTCATTTCTTCTGCCAGCTTCCATACAAGCTCAGATGAAACAACAACAATAGAGACTGTAAGAAAGAAACCATTGAGACATGGAGGTGACTGAGGAGATTTTGTGGAATTAAGCTTCGTGAAGCAGAATGTTTTGCAACGACGTGTTAGTAAACTTTTAAATAAACCTCCCTACGGCCTAAAAAATCAAACAAACAGGCGCTACATGTTTAGGAAAACTAGTGCAATGAAATCATAATATAATTTTTGACTAACCTTTGCGATAATTCATCGGGTTGAGATTGCATTTTTATTTATATTTTTCAAACGTTTGAGGCTAGAACGCGAGCAAATCATGCAAATATCACGACAAAATCGCGATGAGTCTTCGTATCGCGAGCCAAACACTTCTTCAAAAGTTTAAATTATTACTTGAGAATGTAAACAAGAAATCTCCGTCTGCGGTGCGGTCCGGAAGGAAGTCTTGTCGAGTCAATATGACAATTCTTTTGTCTTTTGAAGAAAGAACAAACGACGCTGGCGCGTGCGCACAATCGGGACACTGTCCCTTTAAAACATAGTCTACAGGTTCCCCGCTTTTTTTAATCCCCCGGGCAACGCTCACCCAGGCCACGAATTTCTATTTCGCCCAACTCCACGTGGGAGCCTGTTCACAGGCTAATTATTTACAGTCAATTTAATTGTTCACGATACCCACCATAAACAAGTCTCACAAGTTATTTATTGTAAATGTTACTTAATTTCCGCGTCACTTTATATTCGCGACGCTTAAATTTCGCGATTTCCAAAAACGTCGTGCCGAAATTTTATCTAAGCTTAGGTAGCTAAGGGCTATGCAGGTATAAAAGGTATTCACGTTAGCGTTCATTAGCCACGAGACACGTACAAAATGCATAGACTCATTCAAAACCATAAGAACAACCTCTCAGTTGTTTTTGTAATCTTTATGCCGTGATATGACTCTTGTGGCCGCCATGGTGTCCTCCGAGAGAATAAGCATGCCGTCGAATGATATATTCAACGCCCAGGGCGTTTATTAAATTTTAGGGGTCCAAGAGGGGGCGTTTAACAGATAGGAGGTATTTTAAAGAGAGAGGCGTTTATTATCATAACTCATCTTAACGAACTCAACAAAACTGTATACAATATGCTTTCTGCCAAAAATGTTTAATTGTTAACAGAATCTCGACTGCGGGCTGACGGCTTTTGCACTCCAAGGTTTCTCATTTAATTTAATTTTCTCTTTTGCTACAATTAAGAGGGTAATTTAACGAGTGAGCACCGAGATCAAGAAGGTCAGAGCGCTATCCTTACTTTGAACTTGAAATCATGAACATGACATTATACACAAATCGATGTTAATCAAGCAATGAAATTAATAAATTGATTGATTTTGCTTTATTTTGCCATTTCCTTGAATTTTGGAACAATTTTCACGGAGGCGTTTATTAGACAGGGGGCGTTTATTAGAAATGGGCGTTAAATTCAAAAGTAGATGGGGCGTAGATGGGGCGTTAATTAGTTATTTGAGAGTGGGCGTTTATTAGATCATTTACGGTACAGCTCAAAGCTCAAGCTCAAGTCCAATATGACAATTTCATTCATCATTATATTTGATTATATAGCAAGACTATGAGCTGATAACCCAGCTTCAGTGAATCAATTAAAATACAAGAAATTCAATAACCATAAAGTACTTTTTAATAATTAACAATTATTCCTTGATCCCTAATGGGCTATTGACTCAGAGGCAATGAGGGCAAGAGGAATAATTGTTTTAGTAAAATCCTTTTTTGCCGCCAAAAAGCCCGCGCTTGTCGCCACTAGTGGGCTATAACATATAGCCTAGTAGTAGCTAAACCAATCAGAACGACGCATTGATAATAAACCACTAGTTGGATTTTACTAAAAGGAGTTAGCCGAGGAATTTCAGCTAGGAGAGGCGAAGAAATAATTTGGCCCTTAGAACGAAAATTAATTGAAATCTTTCAAACGTTATATAACCTGGGGACGGAAGTGACAGGGTTTTTGTAGAGTGGTGGCGTTTATGGGGGGTGGGGACGGGGATAGGGCTTATTTTCGCAAATTTTTGAGGAAAGAGTAGAACATCTTTCGTCTGATATCATATTCCTACTTTACCTAATCAAAAAACATCAATAAAACAGAGACGAGAAATTCAGAACGAAACAGTGCGACTCAGAGACTCATGAATATTAACTAAGTGCTGCACGCCAGCCTAAACCTCACCAATTTTTGTTTTCAAGATTTCTAGAAGTTTTCGATGATAAAAAAAACAACACGAACACTTAAATTCACCCCTAGATCTCTTCCCAAACTGTCAGTAATATTTTTGTTGTGAGTAGTACTTATGTATACAACTCGCAGTTTGTTCAGGATTCAACTATAGCCGAGTCCCACATCAATAATGTAATCTTTTGTCGCTTTTGCGTGCCCGAGAAGTTAAAAGCCGTTAGCGCATGATTACTACTGGGTTTTTAACGCTTGAAACCTCGAGTGAGTCTATTAAGCGGTAGATAATAACTTTTTTCAATCACCTACCTCTGCCTGTTTCCAAGGTTCCAGATTCTTAGAGCAGTGTAAGTGAGTGTTTGTTTTTTTATTATTGGGCTTGTTACGCGTAAGGGGGAAGGGAAGCGCAATATTGCGATTAGCCTACGCAAAGTAAGTCATCAGCTATAAAACTGCCAGAGGGGGCTTTTAGTCAATAGAACTGAATAGAAGTCCACAGCGGGCGCTCTTTTGTCGTTAGCTTAACTGATCAGTTTACCTTCTATAAATTGTACTTTGAAATTTCAAAGCTTAAGACAAACGCACTGAATGCACGACTTAATTAAGCAGATTTAAGTCACTCCATACATAAAGTATTATACAGCATTGTATTTTTACGTTGACACGCTAGCAAATTTCTGTTAAAAAATTTCAAGTCCTCTTCTGTTACATAACAGAACCCATAGAAACAGCGTTGTATCTGTAGTAACCGCATTTTAAATTTCGGTTATAATCAGCGTACTGTTGTAATCTACCATTAGGCTTTTATCTCAAGAGCGCTACACCATCTTGTAGTACGAAACTATATAGTAATAAAATGCCTAGTCAGATCTTCAGTGGATAAAGCATTGCACTTCTGGTAAAGCATTATATATCTATACTCAAACTGAAATGACTTAGCAAACAGCCATTTGAAACCAAATTGACCCATAAAATATTCGGTTTGCGAATTGACATCGATTTTTACTTAAACGAACTCCCTTTAACATCAGGAGAATTATGTGCGTTAAAGAGGCAAAACAAAGCTAGTTTTACTCAACGCTTTTCTTCTTTTCTACGAATAGAAATGTAAGCATACTGAACGTTTGGCTAGAGTTCTCCAATCGATAAATTTTTCTCAGTAGGTGGATATTAATTAGGAGACAAGCCGCAGACAAATTGCAAAATGCTCCCACGACGGATCAATTTTCGTGGGCAGCGTAGATAAGCGCTGGTAAGATATCTCATAGATTGAGACAAATATGATAAACATGAATTGATAATCTCATAAACTGATTTTCTTGCTCTCTATTCTCACTTGCTTGCCGCAGTATCGGCACACAATAGCCAAGGACACGAAACAATGCTGTCGTTCTGGTCCATTTTCATTTCGACACAATGAAAAGTACTCAGAAAAATGCCCAAAATAAAATACTTATGCCATGTGCTGGTTATATCACTGAATACTCAACTATAAAGTTGACAATGAGTGAC